>SJYT01066207.1:1195950-1251953 GCA_006410635.1 Cephalophus harveyi
CCCCTCGGCGAGTTCGGGCTTCCCCACCCGGCGCGGGACCCCGGGCTCCGTCCGCCGCCGCCGCCGAGGCTGGAGCACCACTTCTGGGCAGCGTAGCCTGTGCCACCCGCTCCGGCTAGAGGAGGCGGTGGCGGCGCGGCTCGCACAGGGACTGGAAAGGAGGTGACCTTCAAACCCCGCGCTCGGGGAGACCGGGAGGAGGGTTGGGGTGACGGAGGGGAGCGGTGTGCACCGGGCTGGCCCGCAAGAGCGCCGGCAGGCGGGCGGCGGAGAGTCAAGAGGAGAGCTTCAAATAAAAATATGGATTAGGAAATAAACAAAGGAGGGCGAGAGAGCGAGCGAGAAAAATGTGTGCATATGTGTGTGCGTGTGCGCGCGTGTCTGTGTGCGTGTGTGCGTGTGTGTGTGTGTGAGCGCGCGACAGGCGCCGAGCGGCTGCGGAGCCAAAAATAAGCCAGAGCGCTAGGGAGCGCCCCCTCCCCCGTCCCCTCGCCCGCACCGCCTTGGCGGTCAAGCTTGCAGCCCCGGATTCCAGCGGGCGGTGGAGACGCGTGCTACCCAGGGCCTCAGCCTCCTGGGGTGAAGGGGTGAGAATTGGAAGTGGGGTCGTGAGCCCGGGTCTTTGGCATCCCCGAGTCCTGGTCCCAGAGTGGACTTACAGCACCAACGCCCCTCTCCACCCCTGCCTATCAGGGAGAGTGGAAGAATCCCCTAGAGAAATGCTAAGTGGAGGCGGTGTCTTGCCCCAGTCGCTTCTGGTCTAGGAAATTTTGAGGCCAGGGAGAGACGGAGCCATATCCGAGATGCATACATTTATCCAGGCCCCACCAACACCAGGTAAGGAGCAGGTGTGCGCTGGCCGGAGCCACCCCTCCCTGGCCTCTTAACTGGCCCCTAGTCCAGCTCTAGAGGGGTTGTCCAGAGACTACCCTCTCAGCAGTCGCCTGTCCCACGCCCTGGGACGCCTCCATAAATCCTCCCACTCAGTGAGCACTCACTATCACCACGTACTGTCTGAAGTATTGACTCTGAACTTTCTCAGCAACTGAATGAAGTAGGTGCTGTAGCTTAGTCCATTTCACAGACCAGAAAACAGGCTGAGAGAGGTTAAGGCAGCAGCCATATCCAAGTCATATTCTTTCCTGAGCCCGACCCTGGACTCACAGAGCCAGAAATTCAGATTTTTGTTTTCTGCTAAACACCTAAAATGGTGATCAAATTGTACAGGAAAGTTAGAAGTCCACAAAGTTATAGTTTGCCCAAGGTCACAGAACTGGCAAGAATCCCAGCATTTGCGCAAGACCTGCTTTTACGGGGTGGACCGCTGCACCACACTGCCTTCTGGGGGGCTGATGGGATTGGGTTAATCCAGGTTCCAGCCTTGAACACCCACTTTGAGGCTCACCGTTCATCTTCCTGCTCTATCCTTTGATTATTTCTGCACTTGAACCACGGCTCCTCTTCCAAGTAGAACTAACTGTAAGATTTCCAAAAGCAGGGACCACGTTACATGTATTGCTTTGTATCATGTGTATTTCCTAAGTGCCTACCACATGGTAGACTTGTCAGTTACCCTGCAATCCTGTCCGGCTAGGATTTCTTCCAACATTAGAATAAAATAAAGAAAGGGAGCTTCTACCTACAAGTGAATTAAAAAAAAAAAAAGGCAACAAAAATAATTTTGCGAAATCCAGAAAGACATCATTCTCACTGCCCTAGTAGGTGATTTTGCAATTCTGATTGGTTTTACTATATTCGTCCTGAGGACTCTCTGTGATGAGAATGTATTTGTATGTAAACAACTTTTTTTTCTTTATACTATACTAGTCTCTTATCCGTCAGCTATAGCACAATAAAGCCATAAATCTGGCTTAGTAACATCATAATCATTTCCCCCAGAAACTGTTTACAATGGGAAAACCACCAAATTTCAATGTAATTGTCTAGCCGTGCAGGGAGATGAGATGGGTTGTAAAAGAGGTATTCTCAATTTAAAAGCAAATTATCAATAATGAGAGAAGAAATAAATGGCAGCTAATGGGAAGTTCTGTTAAAATATAATGTTTTGTGCAAATGCACCAACAGGAATTGTTTCTCCATTGCTCCTTCATTTTTATTCCAGAAGGCAGAAACTCTGGCTTTTGTTTCATTAGAATGGGTGATCTCTGGATGCTTTATTATTTTTTAATATATAGTTTTCCATTGGAAGTGAAATAAAACATTCGCAACTATCTCCAAATCAAAGTCAGTCTGAGTTGACTCCAACTTATTTATTTTGGAGTAAAAATAAGCTTAGGTGTATCAGCAATGAGTGTCAGGAATGACTCACTGGGCTGTGTTGCTACATGACTTACGAAAGCTTAATACGAGTGGGCAGACATTCATTACAATTTAAAACAAAATTTGAGTAAAGATCAATATAGCATGCTATTATGCTATTCATCCGAAAAGTATTAAGTTTCTTTTTCACCACGACCTTTCCATTCCAGGAAAAACTGGAAAAATTCTTGAGTTTTTCTGTCCTTCTTCCATGTTGAGCCACTTCTAAGTAATGAGAGGTGCTGAAGTAAACAGCTCCTAACGCATCTGAGGGTGGAGGAATGCCCAGCTCTGGGGAAGAACTTGGAGCCTTTGGCTCCTCCTACTGGACGTGAAAGATACTTTGCAATTTGTGTTGTAAGCAGATGTCAAAAAGGTGTCATCCACAAACTGGTAGGCAAGAATGACACCGTGACCGCATGCCTGGCTGAGAGTATATTGTGCTGTGCATGCTAAGTCCCTCCAGTCGTGTCCAACTCTTTGTGACCCCGTGGGCCATAGCCCACCAGGCTCCTCTGTCCACGGGATTCTCCCAGCAAGAATACTGGAGTGGGTTGCCATGCCCTCCTCCGGGAAATCTTCCCGACCCAGGGATCAAACCTGCATCTCTTACATCTCCTGCATTGGCAGACAAGTTCTTTACCACTAGTACCACCTGGGAAGCCCTGAGAATATATTAAGCCTACTCAAAAAGCTCAAGATCTACTTAGAATGTAAGTGTCATCATTTCACTTTCAAGCTTTAGATCTTCTCCTGGTTCCTCACTGCCCACCCCCCCCAAGATAAAGTCTAAAGTCTTCTACATGAGTTACAAGCTCCTCAATTTTCTGGCTCTTGTTTACATGGACCCTATGGTCCAGAGGTGAACTTCCCTCACTTGTCCCCAATCCTTTGCATATACTGTCCCTCCAACATGGACTACTCCCACAGATTCTCTTTTCCTGGATAATTTCTGTTTATCTTTTAGATCTCTACTTGGACATCACTTCTCACTGCCAACCGTCATCCCACACACAAGATACAGCAGCGTCTCTTTCTGGAACTCCTTGAGCACCTCTCCATAAGTTTATCTTATCATCTGCCTCTGCTTATTGTAAATTTTCATTTCCATTCAACAGAAGGGTCCTTGATGTCAAGGACTTTTTCTCAGTGTATGGGGCCAAACACATAACAAGCTCCACAAATGTTGGTGAAGCTTCCTTCTCCATTCCAGTCACCACTGTGGGCGTTTCTGTCAACCTGCTCATCCATTCATTTAATCCTCCTTTCTGCCACCAAACCTGTATTTTACTAGAGGGTAGTCTCTCATGTCTCATTTAGCCTATAAATTAGACACAGTCTCTGCACTCAAGAAGCTTATAATCTACTCAGCCATAAAAAAAAAAAAAAGAATGAAATGATGCCATTTGCAGTAACATGGATGGACCTAGCAATTATCATACTAAGTGAAGCAAATCAGAAACAAAAAGACAAATACTATATGATATCACTTATATGTAGAATCCAAAATACAACAGAAACGAACTTATCTATGAAACGGGCTCACAGACATAGAGAAGACTTTTGATTACCAAGGGGGAGGAGGATAAGGGAAACATGGATTGGGAATCTGGGATTAGCAGATGCAAACTATAGTATATAGGACAGATAAACAAGGTCCTACTGCGTAGCACAGGGAACTATACTCAGTGCTCCGTAACAAATCATAATGGAAAAGAATATGTGTGTGTGTGTGTGTGTGTGTGTGTATAACTGAATCACTTTGCTATACAGCGGAATTTAACATTGTGAATCAACTATACTTCAATAAAATGCATTTTTTAGAAAGAAGCTTATAGTCTAACATGATTAATAGGCAGCACGTACAAAAGATCTCAAGCGTTTGGAAAGATTTCGGCCAGAACTGAATGGGAGGATGCAACTAGACATGAGTGGAAAGGTGAAGGCCGGCCAAAGCTTTCTAGAAGACATCGCCTCTAAACACAGACAGACAGTAGGGATTACCCAAAGAGTTGGATGAAGGGCATTCCTGGAGAAGAACACAGCTTATGAGACTGCCTGAAGCCAAACAGAGCAGAGCTCCTTCAAGGAGCAGCAAATCGGTTCAATATTAATAGAATCATGCCGAGTCCAAGGGTCTGGAGGGTGGTGGGGAAGCGAGACAGGGAACAATGAAGCTGAAGCACAGACCAGGGAAAGCACATAAAGGCCCCTGAACTGAGACAAAAGCTGTGCTGGCTTTACCCCCAAGGCCGCTTTTGGCAGGATGACTCCAAGGCTGGTCAAGACCCTCCATCGTATGGTGGCACATCCTGAACTGCATCTGCCCTCTCTTCCATGACCATTGTCTCCTTATTGTCTTATATTTGTTTAAGAACTATTCCAAATGGTCACTGTGAACAGCCAGCAAATTCTGGGAACTGCTAGGTCACTCCAAAGTGGTCTAGGGCTTCCCGGGAGCTCAGTGGCCAAGAACCTGCCTGCCAATGCAGGAGATGCGGGTTCAATCCCTGGGTTGGGGAGATGCCCTAGAGAAGGGAATGGCAACCCACTCCAGTAGTCTTGCCTGGAGAATTCCACAGACAGAGGAGCCTGGCATGCTATAGTCCATGGGGTGGCAAGAGAGTCAGATATGACTTACTGACTAAACAACGAAGACAACCACCAAAGCAGTCTAGGACTTCTAGGAATGATCGGTGGTATACTAGACAGGATGGGAAAAGGATGAAAAGAGCAAGCTAAAGCAAATTGATGCAGCCAAGCACCCTTCTGGGTCTCTTCTTCCCAAAGGACACCCTTCCATCGCAGTCACTGAAGGGAGGACGTATATATAGGTCAAATTTATTTGTGAACGACTCTGATTCAATACAGTGCTTCACACAGTCCTAATATTATGTCAGACTGGCCTTGCCCTCAAGTTCTGAATCTTCAGGCTTACCTGAAGGCTTTATCACAGTCCAGGTCAACTAATGAACTAATTAAAACAGTCTGAGGACCACAGGGGGAATGGATTGCACCTTATATTCTCTACTCCTTCCTTAGTCATCGGGCACATGGCAGATACTCAATATACCCTCATTGATTGGTTGAACTCACTCACCATCTATCATGTAGTTCCGGGCCCTGATATTAACCAAGGCATCTGATACTGAGAATGAGCTATCCAGTGACCAGGATTGAACTCTGTTCTTCTTGCAAACTTTCACACTCTGTTTAAACACGTCTTGGAAATAGTAAACATGATGATTTCTCCATGTCTCCTTGGGTACATTCCTTTTCCTCCATTGCCTACATCCCCCAAATAAAAAATGAATACAGCCATAATGGTAAAAAAAAATAATAATAATAATAACATACTAAACAACTGTAATGGTAAGAATAGCAACAAAAAATAATAAGCATTTACTGAATAAGCTCTTTAGTTGTATTATCTCATTTAACCCTTACACTATAGGTGTAAGTATTATTAGGGTTTCCTTTATACAGATAAGAAAGTGAAAGTATTAGTCACTCAGTTGTATCTGACTCTTTGTGACCCATTGACTGTAACCCTCAAGGCTCCTCTGTCCATGGAATTCTCTAGGCAAGAATACTGGAATTTCCTTCTCCAAGGGGTCTTCCTGATACAGGGATCAAACCCACATCTCGTCGCTCACATTGCAGGCAGATTCTTTACTGTCTGAGCCACCAGGGAAGCCCATAGATAAGAAAATCAAAGCTTAAAAAGAAGAGGTTCAGTCACTTGGCCAAGTTCACAGAGATGGTGAATGGTGGGGCCAGGACTCAAAACGAAGTCTGCTTTGTGGCAGAACTGAATTCATGAAGCATAAATCATGATGCATCTTGTCTTTCTGTGTTCAAGGGTTCATCTTCCATGTAGGCAGGCTTACAATCACATCAGTGAAATATGTTCATGAATGTAGAAATGCCTAGTCCATTTATCTTGGAATAACAAAAATTAAAAGGGAGGTCGAATGATCTGAAGTACCAAAGGGAGCCAGCTTATATAAAAAGCATTTTGGAAACAAATATCTTGAGTGTGATCAGAATAAGGTGACCAAAGAATCCCTAACACTTGGCCAGTAATGAGTAGACACTAAGCTATGTCTTTGTTTTAGTGCAAGCTAGTTTATATGCCATTTAGTATATATTTAAGAAATACACGTTCAGGGATTTCCCTGGTGATCCAGTGGTTAAGAATCAGCCTTGCAATGCAGGGGAGGTAGCTCCAGTTTCTGGGAAGGGAACTAAGATCCCACGTGCCGCAGAGCAGCTAAGCCTGAGCACCACAATGAGAGAGTGGAGCGCCACAATGAAAGATCCCTCATGATGCAATGCAGATCCATGCTGCTGCTGCTGCTAAGTCGCCTCAGTTGTGTCCGACTCTGTGCAACCCCAGAGATGGCAGCCCACCAGGCTCCCCCATCCCTGGGATTCTCCAGGCAAGAACACTGGAGTGGGTTGCCATTTCCTTCTCCAATGCATGAGAGTGAAAAGTGAAAGTGATCGTGATCCCATGGACTGCAGCCCACCAGGCTCCTCCATCCATAGGATTTTCCAAGCAGTACTGGAGTGGGGGGCCACTGCCTTCACCGTGAGCTGCACCAAAGACCCAACACAGCCAGAGAAAGAAATTTTTGAAGAAAAGATATATACTTTCACACATCTTTAAGACGTAAGTGGATAAAGCTCTGGAGTAAGTCTATTTTCATAGTCTGAACCTACCACTTAACAGCAATGCAAACCAACGAACGTGTTTTTACACATTACGAATCCTCCACTTCCTGTTTGTAAAACAGGGCTGAGGATGGTAATGATGAAGATGATACTGGGTAATGTAACTAATGTGATAACAGTTACTGTTCATAACAGAGGACACTGCAGTTGACTCCCATCCCCAGGCATGCTAATTCTGACCTCCTCATACGACTAGTTTAGGACTTATCCTAAGGTCCATGTTATCTGATCTAAGAAAAGCTGATCAACATGCTAATGGAAAACATTTTGACCCACCTGAAAGCCACAGGAAAAGATTCTTTTTTTCTTTTTCTTCTCACTCCAAATGTTTCCTTGTGTATCTATAATCTCTGGGTCTGCCAGAGATAATCTTATGATCACCCAGAGCATGGCAGGGCAGGGAGAAATAAAGAACTAGTGACTCCTTTGAGGTTACAGAGCTGCTAAATCAATCAAAACTACCCCACCACTGCATTCCCTGTTCCCTGTGAAGATACACCCCTTATTGAAAAGCCTATTTAAGTTGACATGTGGCTTAAAAGCAGGTTTTCTTGAACTTTGCACTATTGACACTTTGGACCACATAGCCCTTTGAGGGGAAGGGGGCTACCATGCCCCTTAGGCTGTTTTCACAGCATCTTTGGCCTCCGCCCACTCAATGCTGCCATCTATGGGGTTGCACAGAGTCAGACACGACTGAAGTGACTTAGCAGCAGCAGCAGCAGCACCCAATGCTAGCAGCACCCCTGACTGCTCCCCAAAATTGTGAAAACCAAAAATGTCTCCAGACATTTCCATGTGATCTCTGCAGGGCAAGACTGCTCCAAGTGAGAACCAATGGTCAAAAGCATCCTCAACAATAAGTTAATCGTACGATACTAGTGGGCTTCCCTGGTTGCTCAGATGGTAAAGAATCCACCCACCAGTGCAAGAGACACAAGTTTGATCTTTGGGTCAGGAAGATCCCCTGGAGGGGGAAGTGGCAACCCACTCCAGTATTCTTGCCTGGAGGAGTGCATGGACAGAGACTCCTCCCCATGGCGGGCTACAGTCCATGGGGTCGCAAGAGTTGGATAGAACTGATACCATAGAAGCAGTACTGCTGCTAGTAATCTAGTAACAACAATTAGCATCTATTCAGGTTTACTGTGTGTTTACTATGGAGAAGGAATTGGCAACCCACTCCAGTGTTCTTGCCTAGAGAATCCCAGGGATGGGGGAGCCTGGTGGGCTACCGTCTGTGGGGTCGCACAGAGTCGAACATGACTGAAGTGATTTAGCAGCAGTGTATTTACTATAGCTTCACTCGTATTCTCAATGAGCTCTCAAAACAAGTCCATGAACCAGGTTTTATTATTACCCTCATTTTACAGATGCGGAGTCTGGGGTCCAGAGAAAGGAAGTTCACAGTCACCAAGCTAGTAAGTAGTTAGTTAAGGATTCAAAGGCTGCTTAGCAGTGGCTCCTCTGACTTAAGGTTGTCATGAGAACTGAGAGGCATGAGGAATTCCTCAGCATCCCTCATCCACAGCGAACACTCACAGCGCACTGTGACCTCCGTCTGATGGCCCCATTGCAGGAGCACCTGTAAGAAATGCAATGTGATCTTGGCGTTTCCATTGCTTCCCGCAGTTCCAAGCATCTTAGCTCCATTCCACTAGCTGCTCCATAGTGGCGGAGTGTTCCAGCCAACGCACAGACTGCCCCAAAGTAATAAAGAGTAAAAAAGCCCCACAATCCCTGACAACCCAACAAGACAACCTGTGCAGAGCCGACCACAATCTCCTTTTTGTTCCAGCTTTGAAAGTAAGTTCGGCATTTGAGTGGTAGTTGGCAAAAACTGCTTGCCAATTGCACTCAGTCACAATCAAAAGTTGAATTGGGAGTTAGATGCCAGTTGTAACCTCCTGCTAGAGAAGGTAATAAGAAGTAATTATATACCTGCTTAGGACATGAGGGGGAAAGAGGGGGCAATTAAAAACAGTTCTGAGAACTTTATGCTAGGCCTCAGATATCACATCTAACCTCAGAGAAGGCCTATAAGGTATGTAGTATTATTATTTACATCTAACAGATAAAGATGCTGAGGTGCAGAGACAAAAAAGCAAATTTTCAAAGCTTATAAGCCTAACAATTTAAAATTTTCATTTTAAATTCTTAAAAGTCCAAGTTTAGGGTTATCGTTACCATCTTTCTAAATTCCATATATATGTGTTAGTATACTGTATTGGTGTTTTTCTATCTGGCTTACTTCACTGTGTATAATAGGCTCCAGTTTCATCCACCTCATTAGAACTGATTCGAATGTATTCTTTTTAATGGCTGAGTAATACTCCATTGTGTATATGTACCACAGCTTTCTTATCCATTCAGGGAGGGAGGAGGGAGGGGGTTCAGGATGGGGAACACATGTATACCTGTGGTGTATTCATGCTGATGTATGGCAAAACCAATACAATATTGTAAAGTAATTAACCTCCAATTAAAATAAATAAATATTTAAAAAATAAAATAAAATATAAAAAAAAAAAGTCCAAGTTCAGGGCTATGCCATCCTTTGCCACACCTCAAAACCTCTCTTAAGGTATAGAAAGTTCAAAGGCCAGTAAGACAGTGGTTTAGTCACTAAATGGTATGTGACTCTGTGAGCCCACAGACTATAGCCAGCCAGGTTCCTCTGTCCATGGGATTTCCCAGGCAAGAGTACTAGAGTGGGTTCCCGTTTCCTTCTCCAGGAGATCATAATGAGATGATAAAGTCGTATACACATTTTTTTTTCTCTCTTTATTTATTTTTTTTTATTTTTTACTTTATTTTACTTTACAATACTGTATTGGTTTTGCAATACATTGACATGAATCCATCACGGGTGTATATGAGCTCCCAATCCTGAATCCCCTTCCCACATCCCACCCCATATCCTCTCTCTGGATCATCCCCATGCACCAGCCCCAAGCATCCTGTATCCTGTATCGAACATAGGCTGGTGCTTTGTTCTTACATGATAGTATACATATTTTAAAGTCCTACTAAAAATACTGTAAAAAAGTAAAAACTATGCTTTGAGGAGTTCCACTAAAGTCAACCACGAAGGTTGAAAGTGGGTCTTCTAAAGAAAAAAATAAGTTGTAAGTCAATGAGGTGTAAATAGTTAATGAATTTATAATCAGAACATAAACAGTTTTGCTTTAATGTACTAACACCTCAGGGGGAAAAAATGTTCCACATATTAGCAGCCAGAATACTGACAATCGATTTCTTTCAAATGCACTTACTTTATTTTAAGTCCTCATCATTTTATTACAAATGGATAAGTAAAGATATTTAAGCCACTTACAATGAAATATGCAACCTTACAGGGAAGAATGTGCATTTGCAGTGGTTGCCGGTGGTTTATAAATGCTCTGAGCAGTAAAATATCTGTAAATCATGGTCAAAATATGCACTGCTATGATGTCCATTTGTACATTTGTTATTTCTATTTATTCCATATGCTTAAGAGGCACAAACCTCTAAACTAAAAAAAAAAAGAAACAAAGAAATCACTGGGAATCTCTTTCAAGAATACACACTGGTTAGCATGAGGAAATATGGATTAGCTGTTGTTTAGTCGCTAAGTCGTGCCCAACTCTTTTGCGACCTTATTGCAGCCTGCCAGGCTCCTCCGTTCATGAGATTTCCCAGGCAAGAATACAGAAGTCAGTTGCCATTTCCTTCTCCAGGGGATCTTGACCCAGAGATAGAACCTGCATCTCCTACACTGCAGGCGGATTCTTTACCACTGAGCCACCATGGGTCAATGGCTAAAATTTGGGATTCTGGAAGTGAGTACAAGCATCTAAAGGCTACGCTTTGCATATCTGGTCACAAGTGAACTCTTTTCCATAAGGCATACTTCCATACCTCCTCTGATTTTCCCCTACACTGTTATTATTCCCCTATACTGTGACTTTAGGCTTGGCTCAAACAGTCCTGCTGTATTAATCTATAGACACTTTGTTGGGTTCCCCCAGAAGCAGACCCTGAGACCAATATTTGTGTGCAAGTATTATTTGGGAGGTGAACCTTAGAAACAGTGGCAAGCCAGCGGGGAAGGAAGCTCAGGAGGGGCAGGAGCTAACAGTAAGCATGTTGTCAGCTAAGTTGATAAGCCGGAGATTCATTCTACTAAAGCTTCTGGAAGCCAGGGCACAACATGCCCCATAAAGTTAAGCCACCCAGGGGGTGAGGAAGCTTGAGTATTTATACACTGATCCCCAACAGTCAGTGGTTAAGGGTTAGCTGTGCATGGGTGGAGGAGGGGAGCAAGAGTGGTAATCTGATGCCACTTCTAGCCTTTCCTGGGCATGGGCAGAGTGGAGTCTATTTGTCAGTGAGAGTCCTTAGGCCATGGTGCTGGTGTTCGGAAGTCTAGAATCCATGAGTGGAATAGTAAGCACCTAGGGATTGGTCAAGAGGTGTGGGGCAATGGTGGCATCTTCTACGTGGCCAATGTCCTCATGAAGAAAGAAGGGGAAGTGTTGGCTTCCCAGAAGCAATCAGCAGTGCATCCTGGAGAAATGAAAAACCTCTGCATCTCTCAATATTTACGACTCTTCACTGACCAAGAGTCCAAATACCCCGTGAGCATCAAACTGTGGTCCAAGAGTTGTTTGTAATGCATATTCACATCCTGGGCACCATCCTGAGATCCTGATTCAGGAAGTCTTGGCTGAGACCAGAGAATCTCAGTTTTATATCCTCTATACACATATACACACACACGTCATACATTTCTATCATAAGTGTTCCAAGAACCTGATGTAAACAAAGTATGCTTAATCCAATAGCAGAATGACTTGTGAATGGGCTTGGAGGTGATGGGGGTGGGGGAGGGGGAGGGGGAGGAGGTGGCAGTTCAACATTTTCTAAAAGATCTGAGGGCTTTGTGCATAGATATTTTCCTTCTCTTTGAAAACACGATTGCTTGCTGTGCTCTCAAACTCGCAGAAGGGAGGTAATTGTTAGGATTCTGAAGCTCTGATTATGCACCATGCATATATTAAAACCTACAGGTATTTTGCAAGGAACACATGAGACCACTCAGGAAGTGCCATTCTGGAGTCTCTGAGGCCAGAAGTAGGACAAAGAAAGAGTGATGTCACCTATTAGGGAGAATAAACAGATTAGGCTTCAGGAGGCTCCAGTTCTTGCTCCAGGAGGGCATCCTGAAGTCATCAAACCTTTGCTGAACCAGTTTCTCTACATCAAAGTCCTGCTTGATTCACAGGTATGAGGATAAAGCACAAACAGGTGAAAAATGCATTGGCAGTTTGGAGTGGTGGACAAAGTGAGTGAGGTTCCATTATTCCTTTCTGGCAGGTCTCTTTTAGAGAGTATGGAATGGCAGTAATCCCCAAATCTGTCAAAGAATGTTCTAGATGTTAATGGACAGAATGTTGGGGGGAGTAAAGCACAAACCACATGTACCTTTTATGAGAGCAGGTAGGGTTTTCTCGCGTCCCTCTCTATTTTAAGCTTAAAGAGTATTTCTCAGATGTCAGTAACCGTTAGTAGACAGACGAATGAAGGGGCAACCAACTTGAATAGGCCATCGGTCTATTTGATTTCTCTACCTCTCTTGGCTTTGACTTGACTCCGTGTTCAAAATTTCCGAGACTAAGCTTGCTTGCCATTATTCCGTAAGGCAATTAAGCAACTTGGCAATAAAAGCAACCACATTTCTCTAGAGTAGTTCACAGAGAATACAGAACAGAACAGCACAGGACAGATGTTGAAGGAAAATGTAAGTACTTATGTGAACACACGTTTCCGTGCCAAGGCTAAATGCCCTGCCTTGCTTCCATCTTTCTCCACCAGTTAATCCCACACCCATCCCGCTCTGTCATCAAACATTCAAGGATGTAAATACGCTGAAGCTCTCTCATGTTAACCCTCCTCTCTCAACTCCTCCTCACCTAATGCACTGCAAGTCTGGGGCTACCTTTTTCTATTGCCAAGCTTTCTGAAAGCAGTCCTTCAATCCCTGTGCATCACTTCCTTTCTCCACCGTCCAATGACTTCCTGTAATCTGCTATTTCTGTTTCCATCATTCCGCTGAACCTATTGCCTTAGCACCTTCTTAACTGACGACCCTCCACGCCCACCGCCAGGGCCATGTTCCGTCCGTGGTCTTGGCTGCTGTCTCCTCATCATCTGACGTGCTGACAACCTCCTGGAAACTTTCTTTGGCTTCAGAAACACAACACTTCTGGCCATCTTCTTGCCTCTGCCTCTGAACTGCTCCCTCACTGTCTGTTTTTCTGTCCACTCTGCCTAGACACCACACTCCTTAAGCAATGATGTGTTGGCAGCCTCTCCGGCAGGCTCTTCAATCACTGGGTCAAGATGCTCTCCAACAAGTACAGACTTGAATATAATATTCTACTGAGCTAGTAACCTCAGCAGAAAGAGAGTAGCCTTTTCCCCCCTCAGTCATTCTCTGATGCTGCGCAAGACTGAAGGCAAAAGGAGAAGAGGGTGGTAGAAGATGAGATAGTTGGATGGCATCACCAACTTAACAGACATGAGTTTGAGCAAACTCCGGGAGAGAGTGGAGGACAGGGAGGCCTGGTTGGCTGCAGTCCATGGGGTCGCAGAGTCGGGCATGACTGAGTGACTGAACAACAGTTCTATAAAAACTCCTGGAGTGGACCCCCAGTGCTCCGGATGGGATCAGATGTCCGTCAATGAAGTGATCACAGGAGCAGCTGGATACAGCACTCTGGCTAGCCACATCTGTGGAATCAGAGTATGGGATCAATTCTACCCAAACTCCTCAGTCTCAGAGTGGGGGACAGGCACTGCCCAGCAAAGCAAACTGGGGGGAGCTTTCAACAGGGGCTGAGCCATGAAATAACTGGATTGATTGTTGCCACTGTGTAGTCACTAAGTTGTGTCCCACTCTTTGCGACCCCATGGACTGCAGCCCGCCAGGCTGCTCTGTTCCTGGGGTTTCTCAGGCAAGAATGCTGGAATGGGTTGCCTTTTCCTTCTCCAGGGGATCTTCCCGACCCAAGGATCAAACTCGCATCTCCTGTGTCTCCTGCATTGGCAGGCAGCTTCTTTATCACTGAGCCACCAGGGAAGTCCAACTGAATAGGTACTGCAATGCAAATATTAACACATCACTTATCTAGTCAATGATCACATTGTCTCCCCATTACCAATAGGATAAAATTTGAACACCTTTGCTTGACTTGCCAAGATTCGCTGGGAACTGGTTCATGCCTGCCCTTCTAACCTTATCTGCCATGGAGCCTAATTTTACCCACAAAGGCCTATACATTGTTCTTGAAATAGTCCGTGCTCTGTCACACCACTGCGTCTCCTTTTCTGGAGTGCAGAACTTCTACTTCACCACCCGTTGAGCTATATTTCTGTTTCAAGACCCAGCTCAAAGGCCATCATCCCTTGGAAAAGCCTACCCCACTTCTCCTGCCTGAATCAGTCACTCCTTTCCCAGGAAGTTGTGTAAATATCTCTATTTAATAGTGGTTCTCAACAGGGCCAGTGTTGTTTCCCCAGGGTATGTTTGGCAACATCTAGTGACATTTTTGGTTGCTATCCCTGGGTGGGGGGATTCTTCTGCCATCCGGTGGGTGGAGGCTGTTCAACACCCTTTGGTGCAGAGGCACAAGCACGAAGACCCATCCAGCCCCAAATGTCGACAGCTGAAAACGCCTGCTCTAACATCCTGTGTTCCAAAGATCAATTTTATATCTTTCCAAGTAGATCCCGAAGCTTCTCGGGGGACAGGGGCACTGTCTGATCTGTCAACGTGCTCCCAGCACTAGCAAGTGCCTGGCCCCCAGCAGATGCTCACTAAACATTGGCAGGAAGACTGAGGAAGGGAATGAGTGTCCAGATGGGCTTATGAAACAGGATCCAAGAAACTGAATTCCTGGAGGGCATGATGGTTCCTTCAATGGCGATTGTATTAGATATTTTCAGTTGCAGGGCATGCTTCCTCCCTGCCTTGCAAAACAAATTCAATCCCAAAGTTCCTGAACTCAAAGTCACAGGAGTCTCTCTGCTAAACAAGCGCATCTATTCCTATCTGTGTGTCTCACACTAATTATTAAGAAAGGGCCTCTTGGCTTTGTATAATTTCCAAAGACAGAAGAAATCACTTTTTGTTGTTGCTCAGGTGGTAACTTGTGTCCAACTCATTGTGAACCCATGGACTGCTACACACCAGGCTCCCCTGTCCTTCACTATCTCCCGGAATTTGCTCAGATTCCTGTCCATTGAGTTGGTGATGCCATCCAACCATCTCATCCTCTGCCGCCTATACTCCCACAAAAAGGTACACCCTTCTCACAGTACCGAAGAATATTTTTCAGTGAAACGAAATTTCATGGCCCTTCACCCCACACCTAATTCTAGTTTAAAACAAGGCTACACGTGTGATGTCTTCATCTCTGTCCTGCATGCTTGGCTAAGGAACACACATATCAGGAGCTCGGTCCCCATGTAAGGGCTAACACACTTCTCGGAAAGGACATTCAAATGTCAGATGGGATGATTTACACTGCATGTCAATAAAAAGAACTCTGAGGTTCAGCAAGTCAATAAAGCTTATTAGAACAATCTTAAGGCTGAGTATCAGTGTAGCCTGATGAGGACCTCTGAAGTCAGACACTATCTCAAGGCAAGTGGCATTAAATAGACCATTCTGGAGGGAGAAATAAAATTAAAAGCTTCCATTATTTTGAGAGTTCATGTTAACTTAATAACACACAAGAAGCTTAAGGAATGTGTGTTTATAGTCTCATAGTTAAAAACCTTCTGGACATTCATTTGTTTAAGCTCCCATAGATTGAAAGGCTCCAATATGCCAGGCACCAGATCAGGCAGATCACACTTATTCATTTTTATTTACCAACACCTCGGTACTACTTTCTGTGTACTAGCAGAGAGAGAGAGAGCGTGCATGCTCAGTCGTGTTTGACTCTTTGTGACCCCATGGACTATAGCCCACCAGGCTCCTCTGTCTACAGGATTTCCCAGGCAAGAATACTGGAGTGGGTTGCATTCCCTTCTCCAGGTGATTTTCACAACCCAGGGACTGAACCGCATTGGCAGGCAGATTCTTTATCACCTGTGCCACCTGGGAATCCCCAGACAGCCTTCTAAATCTTTCCCAATATTAACTCTTTAGTCCTCATTACAGCCCTATGAAATAGGTATGACATTATTATTCCCATTTTGCAGATAAGGAAACAGGCTCAGAGAAGCTAAGTGAAATGCCCAAGGTGACCCAGCTGGTCAGCAACAGAGGGAGCCTTCATGCAAAGCCAGGCAGTCAGGCTCCAGAGTCAATGTTCCCAACCACTGTGCAGCAAGGCCTTGTAAATGTCACCTCAAATCTTCTCAATCAACTCTTGACCCACATTTTGTTCTGCCTGATATTCCAAAATTAATATTTTACTTAGCTGCCAGTGTTTCAAAATCAAGAGACTTCACACAAAAGCTGGACTTCTGGATTCTCTTGACAAATCAAAATGCCTAATTTCTGGCACAGCCTCACTATGAAGGAAAGAGGGGTCTTGGGCAGGGCACTGACACACCGCACTCATTGGAGACACTGGCCCGGCCCACTGAGGTCTCACTTGGAGACCCTAGCCTACCTGTCTCACAGATGAAGATGCGGAGCCCAAAAGAGGATGAGGAACTTGGCCAAGGCCCAGATCTAGTGAATAGCAGAGGCTGGACTTGAACTTGGCAGGGTCCCAATGGAAAAGACTTTGCACTCTTGAACCAAGGCAATTCAGAGAGACATCCTTTTACTAAAAAAATTAAAGAACTGGTAACAAAGGTGTGACAGGTGTGGAGCGATAACCCTAGGCTAAAAGTATCACCGAAGCCGTCCTTATCCTTAGGAACTAGGAGCAAGGGGAGGGAGTGGGGGCAGAACTGGGCAGGTGCTGTGAGAGAAGGGATGGCCACCTGCAGGGGAGGGGCACAGGACACCTCAAGGGGAGGGAGTCAGCAGAACCAGGCCTTGACCCCCTTCCTGTCCTGCCCTTTAGCCAGGGCGCCCCCTAATGTTGCCATTCAGTCACTAAGTCGGGTCTGACTCTGAGACCCCACGGACTGCAGCATGCCACTATCTCCTGGAGCTTGCTCAGACTCACGTCCATTGAGTCCGTGCTGCCATCCAGCCATCTCATCCTCTGCCATCCCCTTCTCCTCCTGCCCTCAATCGTTCCCAGCATCAGGGTCTTTTCCAGTGAGTTGGCTCTTCTCCTCAGGTGGCCAAAGTATTGCAGCTTCAGCATCAGTCCTTTCAAGGGGACCCTGAGTCCCCTTACTCAGGGTTATTTTCCTTTAGGATGGACTGGTTTGATCTCCTTGCTGTCCAAGGGGCTCTCAAGAGTCTTCTCCATGGGTTGGCCCCTAATGGCCAAATCCGAAAGTCTAGCGAGGGGCCCGGATCTTGTAGGGCGAGCGGGACAGGGAGGGTGCAGGGAGCAAACAAGAGGAGGCAGGCACCCAGCCAGTACTGCTGGCTCCCGAACCCCAAGCTTTCCCACTTCACCGCGCTGCGCTGACCCGCTCAGCCTGCGCGCTGTGCTAACAATACTAAGCCTGTTGTTGCTCAGTTGCCCAGTCATGTCCAGCTGTTCGTGACCCCGTGGATTAAAATCACAGCAAACGCAAATATGGTGCTCAAGACACCCCGACGCTCTTCCGGGAACTTTACACAGATTGACTCATTTTGTTAAGTGCCTGTTATGCCCAAGGCATGGAATCCTCTCCGAACACAGAAGAATGGAGAAGCAGAGTGACAGCAATCTCAGCGATGTTTGTTTTGTTTTTTTTTTTCTTTCTGATGAGGTCAGTTTATGCTATCACAGCACACCCTGCTTCAGCCTTGCATTCAAACCCGTGGGCAAAGAAGACTTCCTGTTCTAAAAACAAAGAAGCCAAAATACAACAAAAATGCAAAGGTGCAGTCCATGCTGAATATGAGTCCTGTTAACTTATGTAACTATAGTGATCTCTTCCTCTGTTTCCTGTGTCAAAACTCATTTCTCCCATGTACCACTCCCCAAGTTCCTAATGCTAACCTAGGATGAAAAAGAAATATACAAAGGACTCAGCACTTGGCAGTGGCTTAAGAGCTATAGAACCTTAGTGCTTAAAGGGAAATTTTCTAATCTTACAGTAAATATGGGGGCAAAGAACTGGGAGGTTGAGGAAGGACAGGGATTCTAGGTCCCTTTGGATATCTTATTTGGTATAGGGCAATATCGCCTGGGGGGCTCAGATGATAAAGAATCTGCCTGCAAAGTGTGGGACTCAGGCTCAATCCCTGAGTCAGGAAGATCCCCTGGAGAAGGGAATGGCTAGTATTCTTGCCTGGAGAATCCGACGGACAGAGGACCCTGGTGAGCTACAGTCCATGGGTTGCAAAGAGTTGGACACAACTGAACGACTAACACACGAAGATTTAATATCTCCCAAACTTCAGTCATCTGTGTCCCAGCCTCAGGGTTTTTGCCATATTTTTACCAGCTGCACTATGACATATTGTTTTTTCTTAAAGTCTGCAATTTTAAAATTTAAATTCATGTGTTTTTAATTATCCTAAATTAAATGCTAGTGCTGATGCACTATAGATCTAAGCAAATACATAACCACTAAAATGAATAATCTCACCTGTGAAATATTTAACCCCCCCACCCACTCTTGGTGTATTTTCAATAACACAAACATGCCTACCTTGGGAAATGTCAGTGTAGGTGTTAAGAGCATGTACTCCAGAGTCAGATAAAAGTGGGTTCAAGTCCCAGTTGAATCACTCATGAAGGTTTGCCTTATACTTTGCCAAGAATTAAATAATTTGAATCACTCATGAGGGTTTTCCTTATAGATTGAAAAGAATTAAATAATGTGTAGGGTACTTAATACCATGCCTGGCCCATGGAAGGTACTCAGAGTTCCACATGCCATACCTAGCTGGTTTCTAGCTCACCTAGACCCTGGTGGGTATATAACACTAACACTTAAAACTTCCTCATGAGAGAAAGGTGACAATCAGAAACAATACCTTGTTAAGGAGTCTCAGAATCCCAGATCCACCCAGAAGCTGGAGAGCTCCAGACTTCCACATGGTCCAGGATAGGGTTTTCATAATGTGCAAAGATGCTCTCCAGTTAGTCCAATATGGCTGCCATTGGCCAGGAAGAACCTACCTATAATTTCTGTGAAGAGGAACAGCGACTAGGAGATTTCACTTAACACTGGCAAATTTATTCATGCATCTATCTAGCACCCATCATCCATCTATTCACCTATCCATCCACCTGTCTGTTCATTCAGCAAATCTTTGAGTCGCTCCATTTCTCAGCATGGTCCTAGGAGCTGGATATACACTACTGAACCAGTTAAACAAACGCAGTTCTCACCCTCACAGAGCTCATAAGATTGTGGAGGACTGACACACACATTCTCAGGATCCACTATTTATACTCCCTAGATTTCCTGAAGGAAATCAGTCCTGAGTATTCATTCAAAGCACTGATGCTGAAGCTGAAGCTCCAATACTTTGGTCACCTGATGTGAAGAACTGCCTCATTGGAACAGACCCTGATGCTGGGAAAGACTGAAGATAGGAGGAGAAGAGGGTGACAGAGGATGAGATGGTCAGCCGGCATCACCGGCTCGATGGACATGAGTTTGAGCAAGGTCCAGGAGTTGGTGGTGGACAGGGAAGTCTGGCGTGCTGCAGTGCACGGGGTCGCAAGGAGTTGGACACGACTGAGCAATTGAAGTGAGATTTGTTTGGCCCCACCTGTCTCCCAGGACGTGGCCCTTTCCTAAAGGAAAGTCAGTTCTCGCTGCAATGCCTTGTCTTCTGACGGCTTCTGGCTGCTCCCAGTCGCTCTGGGAGGGTTGGTTTGGAATTCCTCATGCCTGCTGTGATTTCAGAACCCAAGACCAGCCCAACCGGATGCTTGAAGGCTAGGCTTCCTGCCACTACTCAGAAGCATCACATGACAAGGCGTGGGGTCTGGCTTCCTCAAAGAGCTGCCCTAACTGCTGAGTTAATTCTCCCTCAGAGGAAATCTGACCAGTTGAAGGAGACAGAAAGATGACAACAGACATATCCTTCTCCGTTCCAACAAATTTTCCCTACGCAGCCGATCTGGAAGACCTCCTGTGTGATGGAGCAGCCCACTGTGGCTTTTTAAAAAGCTGGGATCAGCTCAGGAACACACCATTTTGTATATGTTTGTCTTCCTTTTCCCGCTTCACTTCCTTCCTCCTTCATTCAAGCTGCCCTGGTATTGCACCTTTTGACAAAGTCTTAGCGGGCTAAATGACATCTCAGGGTCTATGTTCAAGGAAACTTGAACTTAAAATCAATCAAATAACCATACAAATAAGTAAATATTTACAAGCTGCTATGAGCTCTTTCAATGGGGAAGAGTTTGACCTGGTCTAAGAGTAGAGTAAGTTCCAGTCACCGAGGCAATGTTTGATAGTAAAAGAAGCAAACTTACATTAGGTTGGGGAAGAAGCATGAAGGAATATTCCAGGCAATTGGAAAGGCATATTCAAAGGCCCTATGGTCAGTTGTGTCTGACTCTGTGTGACCCCATAGATGGCAGCCCACTAGGCTCCTCTGTCCCTGGGATTCTCCAGGCAAGAATACTGGAGTGGGTTGCCATTTCCTTCTCCAATGCATGAAAGTGAAAAGCGAAAGTGAAGTCACTCAGTCGACCCGACTCTTAGCGACCCTATGGATTGCAGCCTACCAGGCTCCTCCGTCCATGGGATTTTCCAGGCAAGAGTACTGGAGTGGGGTGCCATTGCCTTCTCCGAATATAGGCAGGAAGAGTTGAGTAAACAGTGGAAGAGAGGGCAGGCAGGATGCTAGACAGAAACACTAGGGAGTGAAGACGAAGAGGAACATTCAGAATGTGCACCTGACTAACGAGTTGCCAGTGATTCCTGAACTTCCTTCTTCACTTGAAGAACTTGGTCATGCTCCTTGAACAAAGGTCTAAGACAGCCTGTGATTGATGAGGAGGTCAGATGATTCAGGATAAGTGCCTTCCACAAAATGCTGCTCCCAGAGGTCTTCTGGACCAGGAAATGCAGACATGCCAATGTCTTCCACAGAGAGATGTTTCATGGATCATAAAAATCAGGAAAAAAAAAAAAAAACCCTGTGAAGTCAAGGGGATGTCAGTTTGAAGTAGTCAAAATCTAGCTGCAATACGACACACAGATTTTTATATAATTGTACCATCTAGCACCAGGGCTTCCCTGGTGACTCAGATGGTAAAGAATCTGCTTTGAGCACAGGAGACTGGGGTTCGATCCCTGGATCAGGAAGATCCCCTGGAGAAGAAAATGGCAATCCACTCCAGTGTCCTTGCCTGGAGAATTCCATGGACAGAGGAGCCTGGCAGGTTACAGTCCATTGAGTTTCAAAGAGTCAGACTTGACTGAAGGACTAAACAGCAACAACAAATATCTGACACAGGCGCCAAGCAAGACACTGACGGACAAGGAGGAGTGAGTGAAAAGTACCATTGGCGTGTTAATCACGGACAATCGGATATTTGACGAAGGTCTCCAGTGGAGCAAACAGAAAGGTCATCTTGGATAAGAAGATAGCATATTTGCACTTCAGGCAGAAGAGAGATGTCAGGGGGGCTCACCCCCCAGGACAGAAGTGTGGAGCGGGGCGAGAGAGGCAGCCCTGGGACCTCCCCTTCACTTTCTTTCGGTGAAAACCTGTCAGCTTTCATCTGTTTCACATATTGGGGGTCCATGTACATTCCACTCAAAGAAGGAGAACTCTGCTGCCTTGTTGAAAAGATGCCAGCCTAGATACTTACATAGAAGCCTAAACCCCGACGATGTACGTCTGCTTGCGCGGACTCCCTGACAGCCTTGCCCCTACCCATTACCTGATTTATATCATGATTTGCTTTTAATGATTCTTCACTTTCTTTCTTTCCTTTTTAAATATAGGCAACACATATGTAAACGTCAGTGTCTCAGTCGTGTCCAACTCTTTGTGACCCCATGGACTGCAGCTCGCCAGGCTCCTCTATCCATGGGATTCTCCAGGCAAGAATATTGGAGTGGGTTGCCATGCCTTCCTCCAGGGGACCTTCCCAAGCCAGGGGTCAAACCAGGGTTTTCCCGCATTGCAGGCAGATTCTTTACCACGTGTGCCACCATGGTGGCACCCAAGAATACTAGACTGGGTTGCCAGTCTCTAGGGGATCTTCCCAACCCAGGGATTGAACCCGGCTCTCCTGCATTGCAGGCGGCTTCTTCACCAACTGAGCCACCGTGCCTTTTCCTCAGAATAGAAGGAAAGTGAGTTGAGGCTATAGCCTCTCTGCAGGGACTTTGGAATTTTATAGGGAATGAAAACTCTCACGCCTGCCAATGCAGCTCAGAAGTAATAGCTGGGAGGCACCAAGTATGGAGGAAAACCCATTCTAAGCACCAATGGTTTTTCCATAAATGGGAACAAAAACCCAGTATTGTCAGATGTTCCCATTTCTCAATCCATCATTTGGATTTCATATCAAATATTCTAACTTTTTAAAACTTAGTAAATGATTCACAGTGAGCAAAAATAGGAACACTAAACTAAATTAAGAGGCAACAACATGAAACGCCATGAGAACCGCACCAAACAGGTTCCCACCTTGAATCGGAAGCTCTGGCACACTGCCTTACATTTAAGGGAATGTTTGATGAGAATGAGGTTCATGTTGCTCTTGGGTGGGTTGCCTTGGGGTGAAAGTAGAAACCATTTCTCTTCCATCTTTAAAAATGAAATCAATATTTTTGTTTTCCTTGGCAGAATTCATTTATCACCTGGGAGCTAGGAGAAATGATGTGAATATCCAGTCAGTCTAGAGATTTGGTGACCTAGAAGAAATGTATCAGGTAAAAGTGCAGGCAGGAGCCTCTTTCCCTGCTATAGGCATGAGATCCCCATGATGGTATCCCAGAGTTGGGCACTTGACTAGCCTCTGGGGTTCTTGTTGTTGTTATCATTTTTAAAAATCATATTACAAATTCTATCATGTGGCTGCAAACTCACATGAGGCTCTCAGATTCAGGTGGACACCAAAGTGCACTGCCCTAGAAAACAGAATAAGATGCAATAATCTGGGACTTCCTGGTGGTCCATTGACTAAGTCTCCTCGCTGCCAATGCAGGGCGCCTGGGTTCGACCCCTGGTCAGGGAACTACCACATGCTGCAACTAAGAGTTCACATGCCGCAGCTAACATCCTGCATGAAGCATCCACGACCTGGCACAGCCAAATATCTATATTTGCTGAGCCCGGCGTGACTGTGTGGAATATATATATACACACTTGTTGTTGTTATCATTTTTAAAAATCATATTACAAATTCTATCATGTGGCTGCAAACTCACATGAGGCTCTCAGATTCAGGTGGACACCAAAGTGCACTGCCCTAGAAAACAGAATAAGATGCAATAATCTGGGACTTCCTGGTGGTCCATTGACTAAGTCTCCTCGCTGCCAATGCAGGGCGCCTGGGTTCGACCCCTGGTCAGGGAACTACCACATGCTGCAACTAAGAGTTCACATGCCGCAGCTAACATCCTGCATGAAGCATCCACGACCTGGCACAGCCAAATATCTATATTTGCTGAGCCCGGCGTGACTGTGTGGAATATATATATACACTACTCCGTGCGGTCACGCTGAGCTGGATGCCTTGTTTATCTGGACGGTGCCAGGCTCCACCAGCCTCCTCGGTACTCTGTGCCCAGGAAGGAGGCTGATCTGGACAAACTAAGGCCTCTGGTTTCAGGCGAGTCTGGTCAGTGGGGAGTGTCAGCAGGGGAAGAGGGGAGATGGGGAGAGAGGGAGGAAGGGAGGAGGGAAAGATGTTTACTCCCCACACTCTCTGCCTGCAAACCAGCTACACCCACACTTAAATCCCAGGGTTCTGGCTGCCCAAAGACCCATAAACTGCTCCGTCTCCAGCAGCTTCAATCCTGGAGACGGTGCCTGTGTGTTCTGTCCACTCTTGGCGATCCCACGGACTGTAACCCGCCAGGCTTCTCTGTCCTTGAATTCTCCAGGCAAGAATACTGGAGTGGGTTGCCATTTCCTACTCCAGGGGATCTTCCTGACCCAGGGATTGAACCCTCGTCTCCTGCATTGCCTACATTCAGATTCTTTACCACTGTGCCACGTGGGAAGATGGTCTATTTCCAGCGTGAAATGAACACATCTTGACCCCAGACAGCCGAGGCGCATCTGAAAGGAATGAATTCAGGGAGACCAGAGGCTTGCATCCTCCCATACACAGAATGCTAAATTCCTCACCTTGATAGCTGATCTTTGATGTTCTGACTTCCCCTCCTGCCTCCTAGGAGCAGTTTTCTCAGAGCTACTGAGACGCTGTCTCCTGGGCTAAACATTCCCACCAAATAAAATAACTCTCTCCTTTTCAGGTTGTCAGCACTTGTGATTTCCCCACACCCTAGCCATGCTTTGGTCAACAGCTCCTCAATTAAATTACCCAACTTGAGTGTGCCACGAAAACCAAATCCCCAAAAACTGAGTTCCTCCACTGAGTTCATGACTCACCTCTCTATCCAAAATGTTAACCAACCCCTTTCTTGTGCAACACCTGTTCCCCTCAACACTGAGGAGAAAAGGAGGGACTCAGACCCTGTGGCGCCCTTCCAAGCACAAGAGCTGTTCCTTGTGCCCCATTTCTTACTTTGGGGAACAAGGTTTCAGTCTCCTTGACCTTCCCAGAGTTCCAAAGTGCAGATTCAAAGTCACTGATTAGAGGAGGTGGGAAGGCAGAAAGAGGGGAAAGCCATCAGGAAACAGTAATGCCCTGGATGGCATGGTTCTGCTCCTCCTGGGGTATTTGCAAAGCAAACTGATACAGATCTCTGAGTTCTGCTTTGGGGTGGAGGAAGGGGACTTCCGGCTGAGCTCGAGCACAGTGACCCTATACTGGCTATCATCAGAAGGTTGATGATGGAGATTCCTGAATCAACACCCTGTTACCCACCTCCCCCACCAACAATCAGAGAAAGGCCATGTGCTGCAGACCACCCCCCGCCTCAAGTTTGGCCTATAAAAACTCTTCCCCAAAACCATCTGGGAGTTGGTGTTTTTGAGTATGGGCCACCTGTTCTCTTTGCTTTGCCCTGCAATAAACCAATCTCCACTCCAAACTCTATCACGCTTCAGTTTGTTCGGCCTCGCTGTGTCAGGCACACCAACCTGAGTTTGACCACACATCCAGTTTTCTGCTGGGAACCTCATCTCTACACACACCAAAATTCACTGCTCACTGAGCGCAAGAAAAAAAAATTTTTTTAATACTTATATGTGTGTGTTAGTCACTCAGTCATGTCTGATTCTTTGCGACCCCATGGATTGTAGCCTGCCAGGCTTCTCTATCCACAGAATATTCCAGGTAAGAATACTGGAGTGGGTAGCCATTCCCACAGGGATTGAACCCAGGTTTCCTGCATTGCAGGTGGAATCTTTACCGTCTGAGCCAGCAGAGAAGCCCCATCTGTGGGGTCTGCACACTTTGGTAAATGGATGCCCATGCAGGACGCAGAGAAAAGTCCCTGCCTGCAGAGATCCCAGAGGCCTCGCACAGACGACCATTTCTGTAGTACAGTGTCTCTTCCCTGATAACACAGTCACTGGACTGAGCCAGCTCCCATGCTACTTCCTCTTGCTGTGATGCTGCCTGCGTCAGGGTGATGGAAGAGTCCAAGACCTCCTCTTCTAGCCTAGCCACCAAGGTTGAACAGAATCTATGCTTACGGAAGCCTGGAGCATCTGAGAGTTCTGACTCGCCTCCTATGTCCGAGAATTCAATTCTCAAGTCAAGGCTCCAGGGTAACAGTAAAAGATATGTTTGCATATTGAGTTATGGGGAGTCATTCTGGCTTATCCATGAATTAACTTGAATTTCAAGCGAACTAGGACAGCCTATCTGAGGCCAATCAGACAAAGATTGCACACTGCTTTAACTACTAAAGAGAAGGGCACATTGACCGGAAGTAAAGGATGTCCTGTTGAAAAATAAAGATGAAATCCCTCCCTCCCTGGGACACCAAGGCTAGTCCTCCTGATAGTAAGACTCCCTTCTCGGGTGCCGAGGCCATACTGACTTGCTGCACACCTGCTGATCTTCCCTGAAGGAACGGATCCCTGACTCGTTTGATGTTCTTTGTTCTGACAAGACATAAAACTGCTGAAAACTCTGCTTCTCCGGAGCAGCTCTTCAGAGTTACCTGAGAAGCTGCATCTCCTGGGTTATTTTCTTCAGTTCGTCTCAAATAAAACTCTTTCCCATTTCTAGTACAGATAGTTTAGCGATTCTTTTCATCGACACACAGAAAGGTTTGTCTCTCTCCCCCTCACATTTCTGCGTTCCCTCCTTCATGTATTGTTACATAATAATCATCATGCTACAGATTTTATCTCTTTTTTTCTAAATTCCGCCTCAAAAATTTTCATGAAAGCAGGTATTATCATGAACTTTGGGGAGGACTCTAAAATTCATGGAGGGCAATTTGTCTCATCATAACAAAACCTTGAACGTGTACTTATCTTTCCACAAATTCCTTATTTGGGTATTTCTTCTAAGACGATCTGTGAATCTGGGCTCTAAGACATTTGTGCAAACATGTTTCACAGTTTTCAACTGGAAAAACAAGGAAACAACATAAAATGCCCTCCCACAGAATACTGGTTAAATAAAGTGTGGAATACTGCACAGCCAATAAAAATAATGGTGTAAAGACTATTCGCTGATGTAGAAAAATGTTTTTGAAACACTATTGAATTTTCAGAGCAGGTTATAGTGTGCTCTGTGCATCTGTGATCCGGTTTCTGTAAACAGAATATATAAAGATGGAGATGTAAAAAAATGTCCCCTGTGAAGACAGGACTATGTTTGGAACTCACGTAAGATCAACCAGTGGTTGTGGAAAGGAGGGCAATCCTTGTCCCTCCGCCCCACCCCGACCCACAGTCAGTGAGGGCAGAGAGGAGTCGAGAGCTGGGGCTTTGGGCTCCTGCATCTGTGGATACAACTATGCTGGGGGCAGGTGGATGTGCTCTTGCCATTGAATATAAGATGTGGAAACCGACCACTCCATGCTTAAATAGTCTTTGCATCCCCATCATGCACCCAGCACCCTGCTAGGTCTTGAAACACAGTAGTGAATAAAATATAGCCACGCCCACATAAAGCTTGTGGTCTAGAGGAGGGGTCAGCACACTCCTCTGCTCAAGGGCCAGATTCAGCCTGCCACTTGCTTTTTTGTCAATAAAGTTTTATTGAAACACTGTCATGTCCATTTGTGAACATATTATCTATGACTATCTTCTCACTATCTCTTCATACTAGAAATGGAAACCCATTCTAGTATGTTTGCTTGGGAAATCCAACAGACAGAGGATCCTGGCAGGCTACAGTCCTCGCAATCACAAAGAGTCAGACACAATTAAGCGACTAATCAACAGCATTTAACAGGGCAGAGTTAAGTCATTGTGACAGACTGAACAGCCTACAAAGCCAAAAGTATTTACTCTCAGAAATCCATTTATCTATTCTCAGAAGAGGGGTGCCAACCCCGGGCCTAGAAACTTGCTACTAAACTTGAGGTACCTGGACTAGGTACATCAGCAAAATCTCAGTTCATCTAAGACTTTACGAGCTGGAGTCTGCCTGTGAGCTACACCCATTATAATTAAAGAAACGCTAACTAGAGGGTCCAAGCCCCCATCGCTCTGTTCCTGTTCTGCATATTTAAATGCTTGTGTAGGCATGGTTCCCAAGTGAGAAAAAGACTCCTGAAGAGGTTCCTTCAGGAGAATTTTCCTGCCAGAGCCAATCTCCCAGCATCAATGCTTCATAGGAGGCCATCCAAGTCCTGACTCTTCCACCCAACAGGGTCTGCTTCGCTTAGTAAGAATGAACTCACATCACTGGCCCAGACTTGCCTATCCTATATTAATTATAGGCACAGCATTGAGCTTAAACGAACCATTTGGCCATACGAGCAGCAATATTCGAGCCATCAATTTTATGACACTGCTCAGGAAAATACAGTGATACATCATCCCACCCCAAATACAAAGGTCAAATGATATTAATTAATGCGGCGACACAATTCGCTGCAGCTAAATGGGTATTTTTGATTATGGCTCCTTGATTGAGAACTAATGCCTCATTAATCTTAAACATATCAACCGGAGGACATCGGCGAAGTCAAATAGAATAATGGCCAACATTTCAGTGAACACAGCCTCATGCTCTCTGGGTAAGAAGCAAATCCTAGAGACGTGGTTGTGTCTTCTGCCTCCTCCACCCACCTGGATTTACTGAGAGCTTTGTAAAGAAATAGGCTTGAAACCAGTCTCTGAAACCTGGGTGTGTGTGCATGTCTAGAGCTCTCTCTCACACACATGCACACAGTATTTTCAGATAGGCAGGCAGGCAGGCATTTTCTCTTGAGGTTTTCACTTACATGTTACAGTAGGAAAAGAGAAATTGATGGGCTTACGTGGCTCCAAGCCCCGTGAGGAACCTTCCCTCTGAGGTCCCTGTATCCATATACTTCTGCTTATTTATCACAGGTAAGCGGTCAGGGGAAGGAACCCAGGGGACAGAAGGTCTCTGGGTCAGCGTTGCGGGCATGGCATGCCCTGTATCCCTTTCAGCTTAGGCAGGTCGTTACTCATGGGTCTGAGACTGGTTGGGGGCAGGAGAAAGGGGAACGGCAGCTCAGGCCCAGAGCCCCTGATGGAGCAGCCGTGTCCTCATCCTGACGCAGGCCAGCGGAGGCCTGCTGCCCACTCTAGGTTCCACAGTGCCTCCTGACAGTGAGTTTTAATTCCTCATTGAATTTCTAGAGAAATTACAGTGAACCCCCTCCCCTCCCACCACACACACACATACAGAGACATGTGCAGGGAGAGCTCGGTGATTTACACTAATTGCAGGAAGGTCATTTGTAAAGCTTCAAGCTGGGGGTTGCTGTTCATAGGAATTCAGGCTTCTCCGTTTTCATGGCACATGGTACTTAGCAATGGTGACGAAAGGGTTACCCATTAGTGATCTCACTTTAATGAATAGATAAAATTTGAGTCAATTATAGAAGTAGCTTTTGTCGAAGAGAGTTGCCTAAGCAATGTTAACCATTTTTTTCCCCCTCTGTTGCAAACCATGTTGCAGCTGCCTCCTTTTCATATAAACAGAGCCTTCTAAAGAACATGAAACTCTTTGTTCTTTGAAGAAGGAAGTTATTTTCCTTGTATCTCTCTCTCTCTCTCTCTTTTTTTTTTTTTTCTTTTTAAAAGGGTTTTTAATGTTTTGTATCAAGGTAAATTCAACCTGATCCCATTCCTAAAGATTTCTACAGTTCGTCTCTCTGCGTATTTAAGCTCAACACTTAACTCTTACTGTGCAGAATATATACTTAGTGGGCAATTTATTTTCCTTTTTTTTTTTTGGAATCTCAGTAATTTTTACTCTCCACTTGATTCATGCCAGCAGGAATGTGGTTGGCAATTCATGTTGACATGTGTTCAAATTTTAAAGGTTGTGACAATAATGATTGTTGCTTTTAAATGTCTTCCACATCTCAGATACTGGAGTTTCACAAACATCATATCAAATTTCCCAAACCTGCCCCGAGATGGAAACTAGGGCTCCAAGAGGCTAAGAGCCTTATTTACCAAAAGCAACAGTGTTGATTACCGGCAGAACTTTAAGGGTTTCCCTGGTGGTTCAGACAATAGTCTGCCTACAATGAGGGAGACCCACATTCAATCCCTGGGTCGGGAAGATCCCCTGGAGGAGGGCATGTCAAGCCAGTCCAGTATTCTTGCCTGGACAAGTCTGTGGACAGAGGAGTCTGGGGGGCTACAGTCTATGGGGTTGCAAAGAGTCAGAGAGAGCTAACACTTTCACTTTTCATCCAGGTCCTCAGGTATGCTTATCTCTCAGAGCACACTTCCCCATAGAAGTTACCAGAACAAAAAAAAAGAAAAGAAAATGCAGAAACTACATAATAATTTCCCAAACCAAAGAGCATCACCTTTGAGAGGAGGAGAAAGGCACACGTCATTTAGATGCTCTTCCTAGGGCACTGAGCGCAGAACTCCCAACTCCTGTTGGGCTGTTCCTTATCAATAAATACTTCACAAAGGTCCCCAGAGACATTAGTCCAAACAAACTAGAAGCTAATTGCCATTTTCCAGCACGGAGCTGCAATGATGATCATTCTGTAGCTCCTTCCACACACGGCAGTCTGTAGCTCACTGCTCTGCTCGCTGACTTGGAGCTGCAGCTCCTCGGTGGTCAGGAGAGCGACACAGTCAGATCAGAGATGTCTAGATGCAGGTCTGCCTCCCGACCGTGAGGTCCTGAGCTAGCACCTTGGTGAAAGTGAAAAGGGTTGGTTAGCCGCCAGGTCGTGTCCGACTCTTTGCGGCCCCATGGATGGTAGCCCACCAGACTCTTTTGTCCATGGTATTTCCCAGGCAAGAATACTGGAGTGGGTTGCCATTCCCTCCTCCAGGGATCTTCCTGATCCAGATATCGAACCCGAGTCTCCTGCATTGCAGGCGGATTCTTTACTGTCTGAGCCACCAGGGAAGCCTCTGTAAGTTGGAGATATTAAAATTAACCATGAAAGGTCATTTCAGAGTCAATATGATAATCTTCATTGGAAAAGACTCTGATGCTGGGAAAGACTGAGGGTAGGAGGAGAAGGGGGTGATAGAGGAAGAAGTGGTTGGATGGCAGCATCGACTCAATGGAGATGAGTTTGAACAAACTCTAGGAGATAGTGAAGGCAGGAGGCTGGCGTGCTGCACTCCCTGGGGTTGCAAAGACACGACTGAGCGACTGAACAACAATAACGCATTGTAGTGTAACCCTACCATCAGGCCTCAGATGCTTCAAGATCAGCAACGCGGATGGGGTTCAAGAAAGCAAAGAATGCTAATACTGGAGTGGGTTGCCATTCCCTCCTCCAGGGATCTTCCTGATCCAGATATCGAACCCGAGTCTCCTGCATTGCAGGCAGATTCTTTACTGTCTGAGCCACCAGGGAAGCCTCTGTAAGTTGGAGATATTAAAATTAACCATGAAAGGTTATTTCAGAGTCAATATGATAATCTTCGTTGGAAAAGACTCTGATGCTGGGAAAGATTGAGGGTAGGAGGAGAAGGGGGTGATAGAGGAAGAAGTGGTTGGATGGCAGCATCGACTTGATGGAGATGAGTTTGAACAAACTCTAGGAGACAGTGAAGGCAGGGGGCCTGGCGTGCTGCACTCCCTGGGGTTGCAAAGACATGACTGAGCGACTGAACAACAATAACGCATTGTAGTGTAACCCTACCATCAGGCCTCAGATGGTTCAAGATCAGCAATGCGGATGGGGTTCAAGAAAGCAAAGAATCCTTTGAAATCAACTCAGTTTCTTCTTTTTGTTTCATGAAAACCCTCCTGGAAGGCACAACCCCAAACAGGACTACCAGCGCCCCCACCACTCCCACTTCCCTCAGATATTACAACTATTTCCAGGCATCTCTCTCACGAAAGCTGCAGCCTGTGTGCTCTCAATCCCTTTCCTTCTGTTTCTGCAGCCTGGAAAACCAGCCTGGCTGAAGAAGCAACCTGCCGGGAGAGCAAGGAAAGGGAAGACACAGACTAGGTCAAGCCAGAATCCAGTTACTGGGAGTAAGAAGCCCGGGGATCCTCAAATGTGATTAAGTTTGGTGAGAGCATAAATTGAAACACTCTGGCCAGTGCCTTGTCCGCGGTGTGTTATGGTTGTGGATCAAGGTCAGCTGGCTGCCTTGAGAGAGGGCCAGTGGAAAACATCCCACAAGCTGGTCTGGGGGAGATTCAGCAAGGAAGATACTCTGCATTCTACCATCTTCCTGTGGGTTCAGCCCTGGTTCATCCTAGGCGGGGCTTCCCCACCTAGGTAAAGAATTGGCATGCCATTGAAGGAAATGCAGAAAATGAGGGTTCGATCCTTGGCTTGAGAAGATTCCCTGGAGGAGGAAATGGCAGCCCACTCCAGTCTTCTTGCCTGGGAAATCCCATGGACAGAGGAACCTGGCGGGCTACAGTCCATGGGGTCGCAAAGGATCAGACACGAGCAAGCATGCACGCTCACATCCCAGGTGGCTCCACCTGTTCTAAAGCAGGGGTGCTGGGTATGAGTGTTGGGGGATCACCCTCCCCTCTCATAGTGTTCTGTCTAAAATGAGGGTTTGATCCTTGGCTTGAGAAGATCCCCTGGAGGAGGAAATGGCAGCCCACTCCAGTATTCTTGCCTGGGAAATCCCATGGGCAGAGGAGCCTGGCGGGCTACAGTCCATGGGGTCGCAAAGGATCAGACACGACTGAGCAAGCATGCACGCTCACATCCCAGGTGGCTCCACCTGTTCTAAAGCAGGGGTGCTGGGTATGGGTGTTGGGGGATCACTCTCCCTTCTCACAGTGTTCTGTTCCGTGGGTGCTGGCTCTGTATGGATGACTTACTGTAGGGTCACTGTCGTGAAGGCGCAAGTCAGTGAGTCTGGAGCAACGTGAGTGCATGAGGTCACCTTCCTCACAAGTGAGAACTTATGCTCAGCTCTGGAGGCCACTGCCTTCTAAGGGTGGGTGGTGGAGAAGAGCCGAAATGAACGAGAACTGCCTTCTTGCCCACATTCCCCATCAGTGAACCTGCACTGAGCCAGAAGCCCACGGTCTCACTTTCTCATCCCCACTCTCATCTCACGCAGCGACTAACTTGGAACAAACCTTTAACGCTGTCTCTTTTCTACAATGTTCGACATCCAGCATTTGATAAGCTTAGTTTAATGTTGAATTCCTCATAATAGTCTCTCATTTCATAGGGGAAAAATGCTTTAAGTTTTTGTCTTCCCTTTTAAAGGAAAGGAAAGCTCAGATAGGGTAAGTAACTCACCCAAGGTCACACAGTGGGTTGGTGGTAGCAGTCAGAGGGATATTCTCTGTACTCTACTATGCCCTCCAATAGAGCAGAGTGCCCTTGGCACTCTACTATTACCCACCAAAGAGGTGCATTAGATAATTTCTAAGCCTCTGTGAGCTCTGACTATGCATCTGAGTTTTATCTAACACACTTGTGAGAAGACAGAGCAAGGAAATCTCTTTGGATCACTCAGACTGCAGAAATACTGGGGCGGCACCATGACAGGCACATCCCAGGACGTAAGCCCTGGCTTCTGATTTCTCCAGCTTACTTGCACTTGGGCAGATTTAGGGGTGCTCATAGTGTTGCAGTGAAAAAGGAAAAAAAAAAAAAGGAATGAGTTTTTTTCCTCCTTTCCTGAGAACAAAGAAGATAAAGAGAAGAGTGAGTAGGCCTAAACGTTCCTAGTTTTGTTTTGTTTTTTTAATTGGCCCTAACTCTGCAAGTGTGTAACTAAGTTTGCTTCTGCTGCTGCTGCTGCTGCTAAGTCACTTCAGTCGTGTCCGACTCTGTGCGACCCCATAGACGGCAGCCCACCAGGCTCCCCCGTCCCTGGGATTCTCCAGGCAAGAACACTGGAGTGGGTTGCCATTTCCTTCTCCAATGCAAGAAAGTGAAAAGTGAAAGTGAAGTCNTGCTGCTAAGTCACTTCAGTTGTGTCCGACTCTGTGCGACCCCATAGACGGCAGCCCACCAGGCTCCCCCGTCCCTGGGATTCTCCAGGCAAGAACACTGGAGTGGGTTGCCATTTCCTTCTCCAATGCAAGAAAGTGAAAAGTGAAAGTGAAGTCGCTCAGTCGTGTCCGACCCTCAGCGACCCTATGGACTGCAGCCTACCAGACTCCTCCATCCATGGGATTCTCCAGGCAAGAGTACTGGAGTGGGGTGCCATTGCCTTCTCCGAAGTTTGCTTCTCCACCCCCTAACTCTGCAGGAGCTACATGTGCTAAGTCACTTCAGTCCTCTCTGACTCTGTGACCCTATGCACTGCAGCCCGCCAGGCTTTTCTGTCCATTGGCATTTTCCAGGCAAGAAGACTGGAGTGGGTTGCCCTGCCCTCCTCCAGGGGATCTTCCCGACCTGAGAACCTGGGAACCTGAGCCTCTCATGTCTCCAGCATTGGCAGGCGGGTTCTTTCCCACTAGCGTCACCTGTACACTTCACACCTATTTTCCTTTGTACGGGAGACAGGGATCAAGACCATCCCCATGGAAAAGAAATGCAAAAAAGCAAAATGGCTGTCTGGGGAGGCCTTACAAATAGCTGTGAAAAGAAGAGAGGCAAAAAGCAAAGGAGAAAAGGAAAGATATAAGCACCTGAATGCAGAGTTCCAAAGAATAGCAAGAAGAGATAAGAAAGCCTTCTTCAGCGATCAATGCAAAGAAATAGAGGAAAACAACAGAATGGGAAAGACTAGAGATCTCTTCAAGAAAATTAGAGATACCAAGGGAACATTTCATGCAAGGATGGGCTCGATAAAGGACAGAAATGGTCTGGACCTAACAGAAGCAGAAGATATTAAGAAGAGGTGGCAAGAATACACGGAAGAACTGTACAAAAAAGATCTTCACGACCCAGATAATCATGATGATGTGATCACTAATCTAGAGCCAGACATCTTGGAATGTGAAGTCAAGTGGGCCTTAGAAAGCATCACTACGAACAAAGCTAGTGGAGGTGATGGAATTCCAGTTGAGCTGTTTCAAATCCTGAAAGATGATGCTGTGAAAGTGCTGCACTCAATCTGCCAGCAAATTTGGAAAACTCAGCAGTGGCCACAGGACTGGAAAAGGTCAGTTTTCATTCCAATTCCAAAGAAAGGCAATGCAAAAGAATGCTCCAATTACCGCACAATTGCACTCATCTCACATGCTAGTAAAGTAATGCTCAAAATCCTCCAAGCCAGGCTTCAGCAATACGTGAACCGTGAACTCCCTGATGTTCAAGCTGGCTTTAGAAAAGGCAGAGGAACCAGAGATCAAATTGCCAACATCCGCTGGATCATGGAAAAAGCAAGAGAGTTCCAGAAAAACATCTAACTTTGGAAGGAATGATGCTAAAGCTGAAACTCCAGTACTTTGGCCACCTGATGCGAAGAGTTGACTCATTGGAAAAGACTCTGATGCTGGGAGTGATTGGGGGCAGGAGGAGAAGGGGACGACCGAGGATGAGATGGCTGGATGGCATCACTGACTCGATGGATGTGAGTCTGAGTGATCTCCGAGGGATGGTGATGAACAGGGAGGCCTGGCGTGCTGCGATTCATGGGGTCGCAAAGAGTCGGACACGACTGAGCGACTGAACTGAACTGAACTATGCTAAATACATCCCCTCTCTGGTGTTTACCCTTCTAACACCCTTCCCCGTGTAGTTACACATCAGAAGGAAGGCTGCAGAACCATGGAACTGCCGGACTCAATCACTGGGTTACTGGCGCCAGTCTATGACTGTCTTTGGAACAACGCAAGAGGAAGAAATCAAGATCCTAACACCTTTGTTCCTCATCACTGACTCCTGACTGTGAGCTCTCATCTTACACAAGCCCCCAGATTCCTCACGCAGGGCGTGGGGGGCGCATAGCTCTTGAGGCGTGAGCCTACCGTGCTTCCCCCTCCGTGGCTGAGAATTAAAGCCGCCGTTCTATTTCCTCCGAACTCCATTTCCGGATGTTTTATCTGGCTTCAGTGGGCAGAGAAAGCCAAGACTTAGGCCAGCAACAAGAGGACGCCGGGCTGCCTGATACACTGCACGCTCTCAGTCACCTCAGTGCAGCGTTCCCTGGGCAGGAGGGCAGGCAGGTCCAAAGGTGTGCGGTTCCGGTCAAAATGACACTGCCTTCCTCCAACGAGTGTGGAGTGACTGGTAAACAGACCGAGGACAAGGAAGCCTTCCCCATCGGGGAGCACCTGCCTCCCCAAAGCAAATAAAATTATATTAAAGACAGAAATATTAGAGGCCCTGATAATGTAATCATAAAGTAATCACTTTGAATTAGGATAATGGCTGTGTCCAACTCCTATTGCATTTATTTTGAATATCACATTCTTTCAACTCTCATTATTTTAATTATGTTCAATTACAGACATTTGCATATGCTTTATCATGGATATTAGTGAGGGGGAAAAGACTTCCCTGAGTTAAATGATGAACAGATATTCCATATTATGTTACACTTGCACCTCCTGAAAATTTGATTTACTACAGCCCAAAGAGAGGTCCCGAGACAGACACTGATTTGAAGTGAGTCTGAATTTTCTGTGATGATGTGGGGAGCCCAAATATAGAGAGAGTCATTCAGAAAATGAAACAGAGGTGATGAAGGGCTGGGCTGGACTGAGGCAAAGATTTGAGGCTTGGCTCTGGCTGTGTGACCTCTAGAAAATCACGCAACCTCTCTGGTATTCAGTGTCTGCATCTATAAAACTTGGAATATATAATTGTAGGGATTACCTAAAATGATGCTTAAAAGTGCTTCTTAGGTCAGCATCAGCACACCATATAGGTTGAAAAGTTAGCTATGCTTTTTGACAAATGGTACCAACACAATTTGAACACTATAAGGGGGAAGAAAAGAACTTTAACCTAAACATCACATCTTATATAAAATTTAACTTAAAATGAATCACAAACGTAAGTGTCAACTTTTAAAGTGTACAATGTTTTAAAAAATTGTAGGAAAAATGTTCATGATCTAGGGCTAGGGGAAAAATTTTGCAGATTTAAAAATAAAATTATGACTCAAAACAGAAAAAACAAACCTGATAAATTAGATCTCATCACAATGAAAAACTTAAGTTCTGCAAAAACTTTAATGAAGAGGAATAGAAGACAATGTACAGACTCTGAGGAAATATTTGCAAAACACGTATCTGAAAATGAAGAATATCTAGGATATAAGAAGTCTCAAAATGCAAAGGAAAAAACTAGCAATCCAATTTAAAAATGGGCAGAAGAAATGAACAGACATTTCATCAAAAAGGATATAGTGACAGTCCAAGATGTTCCACATCATTACCATTAGGGAAATGCAAATTAAAACCACAATAAGATATAACCACAATCTATAAGAATGGTAAAAATTTAATAACAGTAATGACAATACCAAGAGCTTTCCCAGTGGCTCAGGGGGTAAAGAATCCACCTGCAATGTAGGAGACACAGGAGATGCAGTTTTGATCCCTGGGTCTGGAAGATCCCCTGGAGGAGGAAAATGGCAACGCATTCCAGTGTTCTTGCCTGGAAAATCGCATGGACAGAGGAGCCTGGCAGGCTATAGTCCATGTGGTCTAAAGAGTTGGACACGACTGAGCAACTACGCACGCACAATACCAAATGTGAGGATGTGGAGAACCTATTACTCTTACACTACTGTTGGGATTGTAAAGTGGCACACGTGCTCTAGAAAACAAGTTGCCAGAGTCTTTTAAATGAAACATGCAACTACCATATTGTCCAGCCATTGCATTGTTGGGTGTTTATCCCTGAAAGATGAAGACTTCCTTTTTACATGAATACCTGTTCATCAATGTTCGTAGCAGCTCCATCCATAAAACCCTCAAAAAGGTCCAATGTCCTTCAACAGGTGATTGTTAAACACTCTGTGCTACATCCACACCCTGGAATACTATACTACTCAGCCATGAACAGGAAAAAACTATTGACACATGTGATCTGGATAAATCTGCAGGGAATTAGGCTGAGGCTTCCCTGGTGGCTCAGAGGTTAAAGCGTCTGCCTCTGATGCGGGAGACCCGGGTTCGATCCCTGGGTCGGGAAGATCCCCTGGAGAAGGAAATGGCAATCCACTCCAGTATTCTTGCCTGGAGAATCCCATGGGCGGAGAAGCCTAGTAGGTTACAGTCCATGGGGTCGCAAAGAGTCGGACACGACTGAGCGACTTCACCTCACCTCACCTCAAAAGTCAAATATTCTATTATTCCATTTATGTGACATTTTTGAAAGGACAAAAGTTTGCAAAAGGAGAACAGAAGACTGGTTGCCAGGGTTTTAGAAATGGAGTTGGGAATGAGAGGGAGGTAACAGAAGAGAACTTTGCAGAGATACAATTGCTCAGTATCGTAAGATGAGATGCTAGAGTTTTGCAAAATGTTCATCACTGGAGAAAAAAATGGGCAAAGTACACACAGTATCTCTCTTTATATATATTTTACTCAAACTGCATGTGAATCTATGATCAGCTCAATAAAAATTCAAGTTGAAAAATATGGAGGATATTCTGATTAAAAAAAAACAATTATTGCTATAAAAAGGAAGGTTTCTTGGATGATATATTGGTGGATACTAATTCATTCTTAAGTCTACATGAAACCAGAGCACAAGTTGTGCTGACCTCTTTCTTCCCAGGTCTGGGGGCTGCTTCTGGATTGTGGAGTATCTGGCCTTCTCGTGGAGGCAGCCAGGGGTTTCATTTCCCCATGGAGCCATCACGGTAGCTGGCTGTGCACTGGATTCTTGCCTTAGGGGCCAGCTTGCTCCAGGTGCTGGGGGTGCACAGCCACCTAAAAGTTACAAACGTGTCCCAACGGGACAAGCTAGAGGGAGGATGCTTAAGAAAGTCCCAGGCGAGGCAGCTTCACCTGGGAGGCGAGTGAGCTGTCCTGTGCTGACTTTGGAGTCACCCTGCCTGGGTTTGAACTCTGCTGCTGACCAGCCTGTGTAGCCTTGTACATAGCACTTAGTTCCTCTAGGCTGCATTTCCTCATCTGCAAAAGGGAAATAACAATAGCAACTATATAGCATATCTCATCAAAGGGCAGACAGAATGAAAACCATAATCACAGAAAACTAACCAAACTGATCATGTGGGCCACGACCTAGTCTAACTCAATGAAAACATGAGCCATGCCATGGAGGGCCACCCAAGATGGACAGGTCATGGTGGAGAGTTCTAACAAAATGTGGTCCCTTGGAGAAGGGAATGGCAAACCACTTCAGTATTCTTGCCTTGAGAACCCCATGAACAGTATGAAAAGGCAAAAAGATAGAACACTGAAAGATGAACTCCCCAGGTTGGTAGGTGCCCAATATGCTACTGGAGAAGAGAGGAGAAATAACTCCAGAAAGAATGAAGAGACGGAGCCAAAGCAAACACAACACCCAGTTCGGGATGTGACTGGTGATGGAAGTAAAGTTCAATGTTGTAAAGAACAATATTGTATAGGAACCTGGAATGTTAGGTCCATGAATCAAGGTAAATTGGAAGTGGTCAAACAGAAGATGGCAAGAGCGAACATCAACATTTTAGGAATCAGCGAACTAAAATGGACTGGAATGGGTGAATTTAACTCAGATGACCATTATATCTACTACTGTGGGCAAGAATCCCTTAGAAGAAATGCAGTAGCCATCATGGTCACCAAAAGAGTCTAAAATGCAGTGCTTGGGTACAATCTCAAAAATGAAAGGATGATCTCTGTTCATTTGCAAGGCAAACCATTCAATATCACAGTAATGCAAGTCTATGCCCCGACCAGTAACACTGAAGAAGCTGAAGTTGAACAGTTCTATGAAGACCTACAAGACTTTCTAGAACTAACAACTAAAAAGGGTGTTCTTTCATCATAGGGGACTGAAATGCAAAAGTGGGAAGTCAAGAGATACCTGGAGTAACAGGCAAATTTGGCCTTGGAGTATAAAATGAAATAGGGCAAAGGTTAACAGAGTTTTGCCAAGAGAACGCACTGCACTGATCATAGTAAACACCCTCTTCCAACAACCCAAGAGAATACTCTACACATGGACATCACCAGATGGTCAATACCAAAATCAGATTGCAGCCAAAGATGGAGAAGTTCTATACAGTCAGCAAAAACAAGACCAGGAACTGACTGTGGCTCAGATCATGAACTCCTTACTGCAAAATTCAGGCTTAAATTGAAGAAAGTAAGGAAAACCACCGGAGAAGGCAATGGCATCCCTCTCCAGTACTCTTGCCTGGAAAATTCCATGGATGGAGGAACCTGGTGGGCTACAGTCCATGGGGTCGCTAAGAATCGGACACGACTGAGTGACTTCACTTTCAATTTTCACTTTCATGCATTTGAGAAAGAAATGGCAACCCACTCCAGTGTTCTTGCCTGGAGAATCCCAGGGATGGGGGAGCCTGTTGGGCTGCCGTCTGTGGGGTCACATACAGTCGGACACGACTGGAGTGACTTAGCAGCAGCAGCAGGGAAAACCACCAGACATTCAGGTATGGCCTAAATCAAATCCTTTACGATTATACAGTGGAATTGACAAATAGATTAAAGGGATTAGATCTGATAGAGTGTCTGAAGAACTATGGAAGGAGGTTTGTGACACTGTACAGGAGGCAGTGATCAAAACCATCCACAAGAAAAAGAAATGCAAAAAGGCAAAATGGTTGTCTGAGGAGGCTTTACAAATAGCTGGGAAAAAAAGAGAAGCTAAAGGCAAAGGAGAAAAGGAAAGATACACCCATTTGAATGCAGTGTTCCAAAAAATAGCAAGGGGAGATAAGAAAGCCTTACTCAGTGATCAATGCAAAGAAATAGAGGAAAACAACAGAATGGGAAAGACTAGAGATCTCGTCAAGAAAATTAGAGATACCAAGGGAACATTTCATGCAAAGATGAGCACAGTAAAGGACAGAAATGGTATGGACCTAATGGAAGCAGATGATACTAAAATGAGATGGTGAGAATACACAAAAGAACTATACAAAAAAGATCTTCATGACCCAGCTAACCACAATGGTGTGATCACACACCTAGAGCCAGACATCCTGGAATGTGAAGTCAAGTGGGCCTTAGGAGCATCACTACGAACAAAGCTAGTGGAGGTGATGGAATTCCAGCTGAACTATTTCAAATCCTAAAAGATGATGCAGTGAAAGTGCTGCACTCAAAATGCCAGCAAATTTGGAAAACTCAGCAATGGCCCTAGGAGTGGAAAAGGTCAGTTTTCATTCCAATCCCAAAGAAAGGCAATGCCAAAGAATGTTTAAATTACCATACAATTGCACTCATCTCACATGCTAGCAAAGTAATGCTCAGAATTCTCCAAGCCAGGCTTCAATAGTACATGAACCGTGAACTTCCAGATGTTCAAGCCGGATTTGGCTTTATTGACTATGCCAAAGCCTTTGCCTGTGTGGATCACAACCTTTGGAAAATTCTTAAAGACACTGGAATACCAGACCACCTTACCTGCCTCCTGAGAAATCTATATTCAGGTCAAGAAGCAACAGTTAGAACCAGACATGGAACAACAGACTGGTTCCAAACTGGGAAAGGAGTATGTCAAGGCTGTATATTGTCACCCTGCTTATTTAACTTATATCTCGAGTACATGATGCGAAATGCTGGGCTGGATGAAGCACAAGCTGGAATCAAGATTCCTGGGAGAAATATCAATAACCTCAAATACACAGATGACACCACTCTTATGGCAGAAAGCGAAGAAGAGCCTCTTGATCAAAGTGAAAGAGGAGCGTGAAAAAGCTGGCTTAAAACTCAACATTCAAAAAACTAAGATCATGGCATCCAGTCCCATCATTTCATGGCAAATAGATGGGGAAACAGTGGAAACAATGACAGACTTTATTTGGGGGGGCTCCAAAATCACTGCAGATGGTGACTGCAGCCATGAAATTAAAAAATGCTTGCTCCTTGGAAGAAAAGCTATGACCAACCTAGACAGTATATTAAAAAGCAGAGACATTGCTTTGCCAACAAAGGTCCGTCTAGTGAAAGCTATGGTTTTCCAGTAATCATGTATATATGTGAGAGTTGGACTATGAAGAAAGCTGAGTGTCAAAGAACTGATGCTTTTGAACTGTGGCATTGGAGAACACTTGAGAGTCCCTTGGACTGCAAGGAGATCCAATCAGTCCATCCTAAGGATATCAGTCCTGAATATTCATTGGAAGGAGTGATGTTGAAGCTGAAACTCCAATACTTTGGCCACCTGATGGGAAGAACTGACGTATTTGAAACAATCCTGATGCTGGGAAAGATTGAAGGCGGGAGAAGGGGACGACAGAGGATGAGATGGTTGGATGGCATCACCGACTCAATGGACATGAGTTTGTGTAAGGTCCGGGAGTTGGTGAAGGACAGGGAGGCCTGGCTTGCTGCTGTCCACGGTGTGGCAAAGAGTCAGACATGACTGAGTGACTGAAAAAAAAAAAAATGCATGCATGAGTGTGTCACTGTTATTATGTCACAAGATTGCTACCAGGCTGAGATAAATGACTTGTGTAAATGAAGTCTTTATCACAATGCTGGCCCTTCAGGAATGCTCCAGGTGAAACGATTCACACTTGTTACCATGGCTTGATGATAATTTGAGAAATTAATGGATGCTTTCTTCTACTCCCTCCAGTTTTCCTCTTTCTTTTCTTCCATTTAAGTGGAGTAGCTAAGCCCATGCGCCACAGCTACTGAGCCTGCACTCAGGAGCTCCGGAACCGCAACTGCTGAAGCCCGTGTGCCCTAGAGGCCCGAGAAGCCACTGCGATGAGAAACCCATGCGCCCCGACTAGAGAGTAACCCCTGCTCGCTGCAACTAGACAAAAGTCTGAGCCACAGTGAAGACTCAGCACAGTCAAAGATAAACAAATGAATGAAAATTTTTAAAAAAGCACAAGCTCCAAGACAGAGAGTCAAATGTACTGGGGAAGCTGGAAAGAATGAGAGCCTTTATCTTCTCCACGAGGCAAAAATGTCCCTGGCTTGGTGACCCTGGAGAAGGAAGAGGAAGGAGGAGAGAAGGGGGGAAGCTTGAACAGCCTAAAGCAGCCAGTCCCTGACCCCCTCAAAGCTTTGCCCCTGTTAGAAACCACTGTTTGGAACATCCATGACTTCAGGAGTGGAAGAAACAATCTAATCCCATCTAATTCTGGATCTTCTGGCCCCCTGGGGGTTGCAGAGCCCCAGGCAAGATGGAGGTTACGCTTCCTTCAGCCCCGCAGCATGGGAGCTCAGGGTGAGAAATGAAATTGGTTCTAGAAGACAAAGGAGGAGATGTTTTCTGAACAAGCGAGCTTACGGGCCCCTCTCCCTGTCCGCGAGGCCAGTGTTTCTCAGGCCGGGCGTGGTGGTGGCGGTCCCTGCAAGCAGGCTGCCTGCCTGCTGCCCCGGGGTCCTCCTCCCTTAACTCGGAGGTCCACGGGTCGGTGCCAGGCCGCCCACCCCCCTCACCTTTCTCCACTTGCTCCTTTGGAGACCGAGAAAGCACTATTCAGGGATGAAACCAGGCTTCCCCCAGCAGACGCGGCACCTCTGAGTGGATGTACAGGAGCTGCCAGCAGACTGTTCTCCTCCCCACCCACCAAGCTTTTAAAACGACTGAAGTGCCACCCTCCCTAATTACCCAATTCAGTGGCTCACACAATGGATCTGCCACTTTCTTGGCTTTCTGACATCCCTAATTCCCCGAGACCTCTCTCGGCTCTGACAGAAGGCATCTGGGGTGATGGGGGTGGCAGGGGGTGGTGGGGAGCTGGGAGGGTACAGGCACTTAATTGGAGAGACAGGGACACAGGTGAAGACTAAAGCGGCCCAGGCTCTTGAGTCACACTGGCAGACTTCGGGGCTGGCGTGGACCTAGAAGTCACCTCTCACCTGACCGAGGGGGAAACTGAGGCACGGGGGGTGTGACCAGACGCTGGCCCATCTGGGACCATAATCCAGGCATTCATTTATTCGTCTGTCCACTCACTCTTTGTTCATTTAAAGCACTCGTTTGCCAGACATTGTTGCCACTTGGAGTATAACAGTGAATATACACTCATGGAACTTATATTCTGTTAGGGGGATAAGGAATAAGCGTATAATCTGATGGGAAGCTCTATAAGGAATGACATGACCAGGAAGAGAGAGATGAAGGGGATTTCTTCTTAGACCAGATGGCCATGAAAGACCTCAATGGTGAGATGGGACTTTTTTTTTTTTTTTTTTTGGACACACCTGTAACCATGTGGGATCTTAGTTTCCCAACCAAGGAATGGAAACTGTTCTCTCTGCCTTGGAAGTGCAGAGTCTTAGCCACTGGACTACCGGGAAAGTTTCCTGTGAGATGAGATGTGAGCAGAGGCCCATTTGAAGAAAATGGGCTGAGCCATGTGGATGGGAGTTCTGAGTGCAAAAGGGATTTTTAAAAAAATCATGTGCAAAGGCCCTGCAGTAGAAACATACTTGTATACTTGGACTCTTCCAAAAACAGCATTGTGGCTGTGTGTGGCTAAGTGTGTTGGAGTGAAGGTAACAGGACAAGATGGGTTTAGAGGGGCTAATGGGGTCAGATGCTGGGAGGAGGCTGCTGTACAATAAGGCCCCCGGCTTTTATGATCCATGAGATGGAAGCTGAAGGGTTTGGAGCCGGGATTTTACTGATCTCTGCCCACATACCCTGGACAATATAAAACCCTTTTAGATCAGACATTTTCATCCTTGGCCTATTGACACTGGGGCCGAGTTAGCTTTGTGTGGGGGCCTATTCATGCCTGGTGGGTTGTTTAGCAACCTCCTGGGCCTCTCTCCCTTAGACCCCAGTAGCAGCTCTCCAGCTGTGAGAACGAAAAACAGTCTCATCTCACACACTGTCAAACGTCCCTTGCTGCTGCTGCTAAGTTGCTTCAGTCATGTCCGACTCTGTGCGACCCCATAGACGGCAGCCCACCAGGCTCCCCTGTCCCTGGGATTTTCCAGGCAAGAACACTGGAGTGGGTTGCCATTTCCTTCTCCAATGCATGAAAGTGAAAAGTGAAAGTGAAGTCACTTAGTCGTGTCCGACTCCTAGTGACCCCATGGACTGCAGCTTACCAGGCTCCTCCGTCCATGGGATTTTCCAGGCAAGAGTACTGGAGTGGGGTGCCATTGCCTTCTCCGAAACGTCCCTTGAGGGGTGTCTAATTGAGAACAACAAGCTGTTGATTTAGATCAACACGTGACTTTTAGAAAGAAGAAACAATCGGACCCACTAGTTTCTAAACCTCCTGTAAGCCTTTTGGGAGCAGATTTTCCCCCCTAAATAGAGATCCAGGGACACAAATCCAGATCTACTGGACCAATGTATCTGGTGTCTAGCACCCCAGAATCTGAACAGAAAGCTGTTCCCTGGGTGTGTGCCCCAGTGACGGAGAGCCCAGCTCTCGCCCCTTATCCCCGTGGCTGTCGCACTTATTTAGGTTCCGTTATTTAGGCCTCCTGCTCATGCTTAGTCCCTGAGTTGTGTTCAACTCCTTGTGACCCCAAGGTATATAGCTCGCCAGGCTCCTCTGTCTGTGGGATTCTTCCAGGCAAGAATACTGGAGTGGGTTGCCATTTCCTTCTCCAGGGGATCCTCCTGGCCTGAGGACTGTACCCGCATCTCCTGAATTGGCAGGTGGATTCTTTACCACCGAGCCACCAGCAAAGCCCGTTATGTAGGTCTGCATTTCCTCAAATTGGCCCATTCCTTTTACTTAAATACTGCTTCTACAGAGGGAAATTCTGTATCCATCATTCTCACACTGATGTCAAAGGTATAGAAACACTGAGCATCCTGAGAACGTGCTTTTGGGGGCTGTGGTGGGGGAGGGGGAGGAAGGAAGAGGGGAAGGGTCTGATTCAAGCTTCCAGTGAGCTCCCAGGGAACGTGCCAGCCGGCAGAACTGAACTGCGACTTCTCAAACTCTCCCTCACTTCCGCAAACGGAAACTCTCCTTGAGGAACGCAGAAGGTAGTTATAAAAAGCAAGGACAAAGCCCTGATAAATCATAGGGAGATGCTGTTTCCTGTCAAAGCTCTCGAGTTTGAGGTCTGTCCCCTCCGCTGCTGGAAGGGGACATTAGCCAAGATTAAAGAGGCATTAAAGTCACACAGAACATCCACCTACTCTTCCCCTCGGGGCCACCTGGGGAACCAAGAGAGATTGAAACTTTCTTGTTGTATTATTACATATTATTTAGTGCCAGGCCTGTGTCCCATCAAAAGTTATCCCAAATACCTTCCCAAGTGGAACAGTGGTAAAGAACGTGCCTGCCAATGCAGGAGACGTAAGTGACATGGGTTCGATCCCTGGGTCAGGAACATCCCCTGGAGGAGGGCATAGCAACCCACTCTAGTATTCTTGTTTGGAGAATTCCATGGACAGAAGAGCCTGGCGGGCTGGCAACCCACTCTAGTATTCTTGTTTGGAGAATTCCAAGGACAGAGGAGCCTGGCGGGCTATAGTCCATGGGGTCACAGAGAGTTGGACACAACTGAAGCGACTTAGCACACATGCACCTTTTTCAACACCTTTGGAGAACGCTGCTCTAGTCCAACTCTCCCTCTAAAGAGCTGGGACTGCAGAGGCATCGCTGGCCACTGCCTGGAAAGAAAGTGAAAGTGTGACCCCATGGACTGTAGCCCACCAGACTCTTCGGTCCATGGGATTCTCCAGGCAAGAATACTGGAGTGGGTTGCCATGCCCTCCTCCAGGGGATCTTCCTGACCTAGGGACTGAACTCAGTTTTCCGACATTGCAGGCAGATTCTTTACCCTGTGAGCCATTAGATAAGCCACATTGCCCGGTGAGGAGATGGTTGAAAACCATGACCAGCACCAGGGTCTCCTGCCTGTCACTCTAAGACCAGCAGAGTATCACTTCCTTGGAGGTCTGGAGATCTGGGGGTGATCCCCACCCACCGATATCATCTGCATTTCCTGCCAATTTCACTGGGGCCAGGGCCCATCTGGCTGGGAAGTCGTTCCCCGGCAGCTTGAACTGCCCTGTGAAATCCCTCTTCTCCAGAGCTGGTGGCCTGGTCGCAGATCCTGCTGGAAGGAAGCAGTCGATTGCAAGAGGCGTTAGCTTAGCCAGGGAACAGGCAAACAGCAGTAGGAGGCAGTGAGCATTTTAACCCTTGACCTTTACGTCCAAGCTAAATAGACAGAATGGATGACGATGACTGAGACGGCAGTTTCCTGATTTTCAGAGAGGAATGTCTGTTGGAAGAAAGAAGGCAGAGTTCCTGGAGAAAGAGTGGGCTCTCTGGATGCTTTTTTAGGAGTCCTTTGGTCAAACATCCTGTTGCAGTCCCAGCTCAGCCCCAGCTCCACCTGGGTATTGAGCAAGGGGCATCATCATTTAACCTCCCTGCACCTCAGTTTCCTCAACATGTAACTTACCTGAAAGAAAGTGAGGGCTAAATGGGAGTAATACCTAGAAAGCTCCTTCACACAGTAAACACTCAGTTAATTAGCCCTCAACAGTCACTGGTCATACACTGTAGCAATGTTTTCATGTGTGCGTGTTAAGTTGCTGCAGTCTTGTCCGCCTCTTTGTGACCCCATGGACTGTAGCCCTGCAGGCTCCTCTGTGCATGGGATTCTCCAGGCAAGAATACTGGAGTGGGCTGCCATGCCCTCCTCCAGGGGATCTTCCCCACCCAGGGACTGAACTTGCAGCTCTTACATCTCCTGCGTTGGGTTCTTTACCACTAGCACCACCTGGGAAGCCCTTCAGTGCTTTCTCTCTTGGACCAGAGAGAAGGAAATAAAATTGATGCTGACTGTTGTGGTCAAGGGGGTCACACTGAGAGCTGCGGGTGGCCTCAGTGAACACAGGTGAGGAAGGTGGGGGCCGGAGGCCCTCTCTTGGCTGGAAGCCTCGCTGGACCTGTTGCTTCTCTGCTGTGTGCTCTTCTCTAACTTTCCTTGCAGTTCAGAATCAGCAGCTGGTTTCTCCTCTCCGCCAGTGTTCTCTCCTCTCATAATAAGCAGCAATCGTTCCCAGAAGCTGGAGGCTGTTTCCAGGGCCAAAGGTGAGCTTACAGTCACCTGGTTGCCATGGAAACTGAAGCGTTGTCAGGCTCTCTCCAGAGTGACTTGGCAGGGCCTTGAGAATGTGTCTCTCCATTTCCAACTAATCCCCCCCACACCTGTCTCCCTGCAGGAGCGTTACCAGGGAACACAGGAGGCCAGGCTTTCACACGGACCGTCCACGGTTGGGTGGGGTTTGGAAGCATCTGCATGGCGGGCTGGTGGGTGAAAACCCACAGATGCCTCCAGCATCCTCGTGAGAGACAGACCTCTAGAGTCACAAGAGCCTGCAGACGGGAAGCAAGAAGAAAGCAGCAAGTGTTTCCCAGAGTCCAGGAGTTTGTAGAAGGTACAGTAGCATCGGCTCAGCCCATACAGCAATGCTGCAAGAAGCACGGTCTGGTTTAGGGGCTCTCAGATTTCAGCTCCCAAGAAAATCGCCCCAGATGCTTCTGCATCCAGATTCCTGCCGTGATTTCAATCTAAAGGTCTGAGGAGGCCACAAGAGTGGGTGTTTCAGACACTTCCCTCCCTAAGTGATTCTCTTAGAAGTCATTACGATTCTCTTAGAGGTGAGTTCGCATGCTGAGAGGTGCAGGGATTGGAGGAAGAAGAGAAAGAACCCAAGCTTTAGCAGTTCTGAGTTCGGCCCCATTGTGCTTCTAATTTGCATTCTGCATTGTGACCAAGATCTTAAAGGTCTTAATAAGAGAACTGGATCACATTCACATTTCCCAATGAGATCCCAAGGGACATCACTCCCAATACTCTTAAAAAGCCAAATAGTCTGGGAAGTGATATTTATTCTATTCCTCTGTGTGTGTGTGTGCTAAGTCGTTTTAGTCCTGTCCAACTTTTTGCAACCCTATGGACTGTGGCCCACCAAGCTCCTCTGTCCATGGGATTCTCTAGCCAAGAATTACTGGAGTGGGTTGCCATGCCCTCCTCCAGGGGATCCTCCCGACTCAGGGATCGAACTTGCATCTCTTGCATTGGGAGGCGGATTTTTTTACCACTAGCACGACCTGGGAAGCCCAACTCTCTCTCGAGGGTACATGCAAATTGCTTTAGCACATTAAAGACTCTGATAAGTCCTGCAGTATGAAAGTCTGATTTTTTTCAACCCAATGTTTTCCTAACTTGTTTGCCCACAGAACCCTTTTTTCCTTTTATACTATTTGTTAATAACAGTCTCCTGGGATAGCTGATTTGGTAAATGGTGGGCTAGGAAATAATCACATATATTAGTAGTTAATTTTGACTGAGTTACTACTATGTGTCAAGCAATTGACATACATCATCTCATCAAATCATACAACTGCTCTGCCTAAAGTAACACCGCTGGCAACTTGCTGAAACTAGACCCTAACCCAAGAATTCTGACACTGACCTTCTATTATACTAGGAGCTGCTGAAACGTCAGCAAGAGCAGTGATTATGACATTAGACCTTCTACCCCAGAACTGATCACAGATAAAGCAGTTTTCTGGACCCAGGAAACATTGGAAAAAGACAAACTAGGCAGAACATGTGAAAACATTGCAAATGGGGAAAATCTGGACCCTGAAGTTTCCAGTGCCAAGCTTGAAACTATAAAACAAAGCCCCCAAGTTCTGGAGTTATCAGCACACTAGGTTTCTCCCCTTCCCGATCACATTAGCTTTTGAGTAATGTAGCAGCCAGGCACCCAGCTCTGTGATGTATTACATGAATGCATTATCAGAACCAGCTGTTGCTCTAATGATATGGAAGAAGGATGAAGGGCTTGGGTGATATATTGCCCCAACGTCCTGCGATGGGAGAACAAAGCAGATCCCGTGCAGGATAGCCACGCAGTGGGAAAGTAGAGATTGATTTATCAAGGGTGTCCCAAGTCGGCATCGAGAAAGAGGAGTCCGTGAGGCTGTTGGAATTTATCAACATAATTATGTGCAGTGATTTATTAAGCAGTAAATAACAAAGGCATCAAAGACACTTTTTGGTTGCTGTTTTGGCTTAACTTACTAAAAAAGAAGAAAACTTTTTGTTCATTGGTTTGGTTTGTACCTTTAAATGATAAAGTTCCTCAACATGAACACGTATGAATGATGAACTATTTGTTCATTTGTTTGGTTTGTACCTTTAAATGATAAAGTTCCTTGACATGAACACATATGAATGATGAAGTCTTTAAGTAGAGGGAAGATGTCGGCTGAGGTGAGTCACCTTTAAACGGGTATGTTTCTCTCCACGAAGGAAAATAAGCCCTCATCAATTTATTCTTTGTTGGGTCTATGGCTCCAGGGGTAAGTGATACAGTTGAGAGCTAAACAGAATTCAGCTGGCATGTCAGAGGTGGAAACACAGCCATATGGGCAAAAATGATAAAGCATTTTCTCCATTCCTACCACGAGCCTAAGGCCCCTTATGCCCATAATTGCATTTTATCTGCATTATAACTCTGCAAGGTAGGTACTGGTATCATCCCCATTTTACAGGTGAGGAAATCAGGCATTGGTGATGCCAAACTAATTTAAGCTAAGGTTTCACATAAGCAGTTGAGCTGGTGATTAAAATATAGGTTCCCGTGACCCCAGAGTTCATGCTGTTCACTCATTCATCCATCTGTGTAATAAATATCTCCTTGGCCCTGCTAAGTGGAAAGTACAGGAGGTGCAGCGATGGTTGAGATTGAAGAAACCCTGTGTGTGTGGAACATAACTCTAGGGGAAGAGACAGATCCCTCATCTTTGCTGCACATGAATGAATGAAAAAGAATAGGCACAAAGTTACAAACTACACTAACCTCAGTGAGTTTCAAGGAAACAATGTCTTAGAAAAATAGCAGGGTGACGAACAGAGGTCAGGGAAGACAGAGTTCATCTGTGATGAAAATCTCACTGCTCTTCACCATCAAGGACATACAAGGTTTCAATCAACTTGCACATCTTAGGACCATCCACTGTTTCTCCAATGCTCCCTTTCTTTCATGTACGTGCCTAATATGATAAAGATGACTCAAGTTCTATGCACCACTCCTCAACACAGGTAATCACATTTGTCAACATCACAAAGTAGAAAACAACATTCTTAGACTTTTTTTTTTTTTTAACAGGGGTAGTCAATTGACTCTTCCACCTACTGCCACACACCCCCTGTGCATCTCAGGACAGCTGAACTCTTGGCATCTGCTCGAGACTCTGCCAGGCAGGTATATAGCACCCATTCTCACACTTCGAGTGCATACACAGACCAACAGGAATGGTGACTCACGTAAAGCCTTGTTTTCGTCCGTGCACGAGCTGAGGAAATTATAGTTTGTGCTGCACAATTTCTGCAAGCACCCCACACTGACCTTGAAGATAAGAGCAACCTCCCCTGCTGTCCAGCCATCCAAATGGCCAGAAGTGTGACCAACAGATGGCACACCCTCCAGAGCAGAGAGGTTGAGAACAGCGTGCAGACCAGTGCAGGGAGGTGGTCACTGGACAACCAGTACAGAGTAATCAGACCTGAGCCAGCTGGAGGCCGAATGATAAACAGGACACCTCCCCATCTCCTGGTGAGCTGTGCCCTGGTCTTCTGCCTGACTCCCTGCAGCCAAGTATCCTGGATGTCATATCTCATCTAATCGTCCTGTAACAGGGTTACTCTTAGCTAGAGGGTTCTCCCTGAGGGCCAAAGTCCTTTCCCTTCCCCAGAAGCAATCCCATGTTAAGAGGGACTCTGGGATACTCAGTGGAATGCCTGGTGATTCCCAGGCACTGGGTGAATAGCGAGAGGCAGGTTTCTAAACAGGAACTCATCCATCACGGTTCAGATCATGCACTAGTGGTGGTCAGCTACGTCGTCTTGATTGAAGGTGATTCTGGAATTTCCTTTCCATTTGTGGCCTGTGGAAATGATATGTATTCTAGAAATCTACTTAGCAACTGTAATAGTCAGGAATCACCAGAGGAACAGAACCAGTAGAATGTATATATTTAGAAAGTGTCGTATTATAAGGATTGCTTACGTAATTATGGAGGCTGACAGTCACAAGATCTGCAAGCTGGCAGGGCCTGGGAGAGCCCCTAGGATAAGTTCCAGTCTAAGCCCAAAGGCCTGGAAAACGGGAGAACCACTGATGGGGCTCCTGTCCAAAGGCTGGCAGGATTTAGGGAGAGTTCATGTCTCTGTTTGAGTTCAAGGTAGGATAAAGTTCCCGATTTGAATGCAGTTAGGAAGCAGGAATTCTCTCTCATTTAGGGAAGGGTCAATGCTTTTGTACCAGGCAGGCCCTTCAACTGAGTGGATGAGGCCCACCCCTACTAGAGAGGACAATCTGCTTTACTCGGTTTACTTATAATAATGTTAATCTTGCCCCAAAAAAACACCCTCACAGAAACACAGAGTAATGTTTGTCCAAAGATCAGGGCACCTCACGGCATCCAGCAAAATGATAGAGAAAATTAACCATCAGAGAAACACCATGATAACAAAAGTAATAGGTCCCACAGGGCGTGGGGACTGCTTTCCAGATTACAGAGGTCCTTCACACATTCCCTTCCGGCCCTGACCAAAGGCAGGCAGCGTTATCCCCATTTGACTTGATGAGGGCTCTAGCTTAAATAGCTTGATGAAACAACTTATCCAGCAGTCCTAGAGCTATTGTGTCAGCAGCAGAATTTAACTTATGATGCTATTCTAGTTCCTATTCCACTTTCTAGAAAAATGGTATAGATGAGCTTATATGCAAAGCATCAATAGAGACACAGACATAGAGAACAAATATATGGATACCGAAAGGGAGAATGGAGAGATTGGGGCTGATACATGCATGTTATGCATAATATAGACAACGAATGAGAGACCACCGTTCAGCTCAGAGAATGCTACTTAATACACTGTGATGATCAGAGTGGGAAGGAAGTACAAAAGAGAGGGTTCTCTCTCTATATATATATGACTGACTCATTTCCCTGTACAGCAGAAACTAACACAATATTGTAAAGCAACTAGGCGCCAATAAAAATTAAGTACTCCCCACTCACTGCAACTAGAGAAAGCCCGCAGGCAGCAACGGAGACCCAGTGCAGCCAAAAATAAGTAAGTTAAAATAAAAGTAAAAAATAGAGTAACAGAGAATACATGTACAAATAGGTAATGTTTATGCCAAATAATAGAGTGTGGATGTGCATGTCAAAATATAAGCAGGTGGGGACAAGCCATCAACACCCCCAGCACTCCAGCACCTGGGTGGGAGGAAGCAGGAGGAAACAACAGGTCACGTGACAGCTGGGCAGGAAGAGAACCACAGTGCGAGCAGCAGGAACGTGTGGAGTACCAGCCTGAGGAGAGCAGCTGACACCACTAGCAGGGTAGTTACCAACCCAATAAATGGGTGAGTACAATCTACTCCCTGGTGGTGCCGTGGTAAAGAACCTGCCAGGCAATGCAGGAGACAAGGGTTCAATCCCTGGGTCAGGAAAATCCCCAGAAGAAGGAAATGGCAACTCACTCACTCCATTGTTCTCTCCTGGAAAATCCCATGGACAGAGGAGCCTGGTGGGCTACAGTCCGTGGGGTTGCAAAAAAGTCAGACACGACTGAGAGACCTAACACACTCGCACGTGTGTTCCCAGGAAGATAGGAAGGGACAGAAGCAGCCTAGTCCTTGCAAACCCCCAAACGGGCCAGTCAAGGCTGCTTCCAGGAGCATCCCACACAGAGAAGACACCGCTGGAGGCACGCTGAGGAGGGACAGCAGAAAGGAAGGAGGAAGAGTGTTCAGGTGAAAGTGGGGCGGCGGCGGGGGAGAAGGGCTGGGAAATCACAGAGCACAAGCCACAGGGTGTTTTGTCTTTAATCTTTAAGAAATATTCACTTATTTATTCAGCTGTGTCGGGTCTTAGTTGCGGCACGTGGGATCTTTCATTGCAGCTCACGGCCTCTCTAAGCTGAGATGCACAGGCTTAGATGCTTTGCGGCATGTGGAATCTTAGTTTCCTGACCAGGGATCAAACTAGAGTTCCCTGCATTGCAAGGCAATGTAATTGCCTTAACCACTGGACCAACAGGGAAGTCCTTTTAGAAAACAATTTTATTGAAGTATCAGTTCAGTTCAGTTGCTTAATCGTGTCCGACTCTTTGGACCCCACGAATCACAGCACACCAGGCCTCCCCGTCCATCACCATCTCCCGGAGTTTACCCAAAATCATGTCCATCGAGTTGGTGATGCCATCTCATCCTCTGTCGTCCCCTTCTCTTCCTGCCCCCAAACCCTCCCAGCATCAGGGTCTTTTCCAATGAGTCAACTCTTCCCATGAGGTGGCCAAAGTATTGGAGTTTCAACTTCAGAATCAGTCCTTCCAATGAACAGCCAGGACTGATCTTTAGGATGGACTGGAGTATAGTTGATTTAACATGTTGTGTTAGTTTCTGCTATACAGCAAAGTGACTCCGTTATACATATACATACATGTATCCACTCTTTAAAAAATTATTTTCCCATATAGATCATTACAGAATACTGAGAAGAGTTAGCTGTGCTATACAATAAGTCCTTGTTAGTTATCTATTTTATTTATAGCATTAAAGCATACTTTTTTAAAACTACATGGGAAAATAAAAAAGAGAAAGAGAAGAGAGAACCCTGTAAAGTTAGAAAAACCACCTAAAACAAGACTCTTTTTAAGATTTCATGAAATACAATCTCACATAAAAATGAGCAACAGAAAAGAATCATGGGCACATCTGATACAAATTTACTAAAAGGCAAAAAGAAAAGACGTGATAAAGAGCTAAACAAAACCCCCACAGGTAACAAAAAGCATTCCAGATAGGTATTGTCAAAAATAAGATCAGCTTCAAAACCTACTATTTCAAAACATGCCCAAAGGCATTAGGAAAGTGATGTAAGATACAGAAAACAATATAAATCAGCATTAGGAAAGTTTAGAAATGAGGCGGCAGAACTCAAGAATTACTATGTAAAGAAAAGAACAGTGTTATAAATGAAGAGGAAACTACAGAAACCTTAAGAGGAGATAAACATGAAAATAACGTGTCCAGAGAACTAAGGTGCTCTCTTCCCTCTGACCCAGCGGACCGGCAGTGCTGTGGGCAACGGCTGCGATGCCTTGCAAAAACCCCACGACCGACCCACAACAGACATGTTACGTGAGCAAGAACTGAACCTCTGCTGTATTAAGCTGCTTGAATTTGGGGCTTGTTTGTTATGGCAGCATTGTCTAACCTAAACTGACTGATACGGGGACCTAACTGTTCTTAAAACATGCAGGTTCTTAAGAGTCTTTTAAAAGCCATGATATATCTTATAGAAATACAATTTCAAATGTGAATGGATATGTATTACAATGAGTGATACAATGCAGTTATAAGAGCAAAATGGCATCATTTCCTTTTTTATTATTTTTTTTATTTAAAAAGCTAAAATTTTTACTGGAATATAGTTGATTTGCAGTGTTGTATGAGTTTTTATGGTACAGCAAAGTGAATCAGTTATACATATGTGTGTGTTAGTTGCTCAGACCTCTCTGACTCTTTGCAATCCCATGGACTGCAGCCCATCAGGCTCCTCTCTCCATGGAATTCTCCAGGCAAAAATGCTGGAGTGGGTTGCCATGCCCTTCTCCAGGGGATCTTCCTGATTCAGGGATTGAACCTGGGTCTCCTGCATTGCAAGCAGATTCTTTACTGTCTGAGCCACCAGGGAAGCCTGGTGTATGTATACACACACACACACATATACACACATATACTATATATATATGTATATATATTCACTCTTTTATAGATTCTTTCCCCATATAGGTCATTACAGAGTATTGCAAAAGATTTCCCTGTGGTATACAGTAGGTCCTTATTTCAGTTCAGTTCAGTCGCTCAGTCATGTCCGACTCTTTGCAACCCCATGAATTGCAGCACGCCAGGCCTCCCTGTTCATCACCATCTCCCGGAGTTCACTCAGACTCACATCCATCGAGTCCGTGATGCCATCCAGCCATCTCATCCTCGGTCGTCCCCTTCTCCTCCTGCCCCCAATCCCTCCCAGCATCAGAGTCTTTTCCAATGAGTCAACTCTTCGCATGAGGTGGCCAAAGTACTGGAGTTTC
>SJYT01066207.1:1255204-1269986 GCA_006410635.1 Cephalophus harveyi
TGATGCCATCCAGCCATTTCATCCTCTGTCATCCCCTTCTCCTCCTGCCCTCAATCTTTCCCAGCATCAGGGTCTTTTCAAATGAGTCAGCTCTTCGCATCAGGTGGCCAAAGTATTGGAGTTTCAGCTTCAACATCAGGCCTTCCAATGAACACCCAGGGCTGATCTCCTCTAGAATGGACTGGTTGGATCTCCTTGCAGTCCGAGGGACTCTCAAGAGTCTTCTCCAACACCACAGTTCAAAAGCATCAATTCTTTGGTGCTCAGCTTTCTTTATAGTCCAACTCTCACATCCATACATTACCACTGGAAAAACCATAGCCTTGACTAGACAGACCTTTGTTGACAAAGTTATGCCTCTGCTTTTTAATATGTTGTTTAATATGCGGTCTAGCATCTTTTAACTTCATGGCTGCAGTCACCATTTGCAGTGATTTTTGAGCCCAGAAAAATAAAGCCAGCCACTGTTTCCACTGTTTCCCCATCTATTTGCCATGAAATGCTGGGACCAGATGCCATGACCTTAGTTTTCTGAATGTTAAGCTTTAAGCCAACTTTTTCACTCTCCTCTTTCACTTTCATCAAGAAGCCCTTTAGTTCTTCTTCACTTTCTGCATAAGGGTGGTGTCATCTGCATATCTGAAGTTATACAGTAGTGTGAATATGTCAATCCCAATCTCCCAATTTATCCCTCCACTGTCCCCTCATTCTTTCTTAATTAGCACTTTATAAATTCATGACTGGAGTGGAGGCAATTATTTCCCAAGCACTGAAAGGCCACTTTGAGCTTGGATCCTTGGGTGGAGCCCCAGAGATAAGGTCTATCAGCAAAAAAGAATTTCTTTCTCTCCAGGGAACATATACACCATTGTCATTACCGATAAAAGCCCTCAGTTCTTGTATCTTAGGTTCTGGATTGCTGAGAAGGAAATGATACAATCTCTAATCTAGAGGTTGGAGAGCAGGACACACACATTATTATCAATTTTATTATCATCATATTAATAATAGTCACCTTCCACTGCCAATTAGCCACTGTTCTGAGTGCTTAATATATAGTCATGAAAACATTTGTTTTATGGTGAATGAACGAATGACAATGAGTTATAAAAAAAGGGGGGGTTATAAAGGGAACACAGCACTTCTACCAGTGGAGACAAAAGGGTGAAGACAGAGGGGATAATGTGAATAGAACAAAGGAGATGGGGATTACGTGCCCCATAAAGAGAAAGTGAATAAGCATCTTTGGCAGGAAATGGAATTTATACTTAATCTTCTAGATAAGGAAGATCCATGGAAATCTTCAGACCTGGGGACAGGGATGACAAAGCACTATTCAAAGAAAAGTGTCCTAGCAGCAGTACAGGATGAAAATCAAAACAGAAACAGACTGGAGACAGAGACACAAGATAAGAAACAATTGCAAAAGCTCACCTTTAACGGAATGTGAGTCTTGTTAAAGATTTAGGTGTAAAGAGTGGGTGTTACTAAGTTTTGGCCAGTGATACAACATGAGCAGAATGTGATGCAGGGGGTCTAGGAAGTCTTCTTAAAAACAGAAAGTGCATCCTTTTTTTGCCCCTTCATTCACCATACTGCCTGGAACACAGAACTGATGGCTGGATCTCCAGAGGCTACTTTGCACTATGAGAACCAGAGCCACATACAAAGGATTTTGAAGCAAAAAGCTGAACTCCCAATGTATTCTAATAGAGGAGTTATTATACTAACCAAGGACTGCCTACATCTGGATCTCTGTTGCATCAGAGAAATACAAATGTTTACCTTATTTGGAGTCTCCATTGGAAGTAACTGAATCTAGTTCTACAGGACAGGGCGGAATAGAGAACAAGTACAGTAAATATATCTTGTGGTATGAGTTAAGGATTTGTGTCCCACCACCTGAGTTTAGATTCTGGCTCTGCTAGTTGGTAACTTTAGAAGTTTAAGCAAGTGCCTCTGTTTCAATAAGGGTTAAATGTGGAAAAATAATTGTTGGTAGCTACCTAGTGGATTCTTGTTGTTCAGGTGCTCAGTTGTGTCCAACTCTTTACAACTCCATGGACTACAGCAAGGCAGGCTTCTTTGTCCTTCACCATCTCCTGGAGTTTGCTGAAACTCATGTCCATTGAGTCAATCCATCCACCCAACCATCTCATCCTGTCGCCCCCTTCTCCTCCTGCCTCAGTCTTTCCTAGCATCAGGGTCTTTTCCAATGAGTGGGCTCTTTGCAACTTGGGATGACTGAATTCAGTGACTGTGATAAGATGCACCAAAGGTGCACGTTGCGAAGTGAAGTGGAATGTGATGTCCCCAGAGAAAAGATGACGCAATTCTTGGGGAGAAGGTATGAGTAAGAATGGGATGACCACTTTTGCTAGAAGGTTAGGGGGCGTTACCAAAGCTTCTTGGAAAACTCATTTCTCAGGCTTCCTTGCCCCCTTCCAAGAGCACCCTTGCGCTGTGAAACTGACAAGCACAAAGTAACTGGCTTTGTTGCTCCCCCTGGCTCCTGGCCACCTCAGGATGGGACCTCTCAACACAGTTCCAGTTCATATCCTGTTTAACGGGCTTATGGGGAACACTTGATCAATGATCTATCAACACCATTGATCTTCATGTTCCAGGAAATGCTGTGCTGTTGGGAAAAAGAGGCTGTTGGCTTCATTTCTGCATAAAAGGGTCTGATTAAATCAAAGGGATGTTGGGCTTTTCAACATGTTGGGGTTGATAAGCAGTGACAGGGTGGTGGACGGGAAGAGCTGGAGCTCTGTGAAGTTGAAAACTCTTTCAGGGAAGCCAGGCCCCTTCTAAACTCCCCTAATATTTCATGAGCAGCTAGAAGGTTCTGAGATATGACTGGTCTCTGAAAGGCATGAATCACTGATTAACACTTAAAAGGGCAAGAAAAATGCACATGGTTTAATTGCAAATGTAATTCTAGCTCCATGTGGGGGTTACATTTGAAAATGACAGCATCACAGTTCTATTTGTTGTTTTACTGTGACAGTTTGTGGGGAAAGAAAAAGAGAATGTCATACTGAAGAAGCATGTGGCTGGTATTTACATGAAATCTGATAGATTAAGTCATATTCTTCCACTGTATCAATATGCCTACTGAAAAGGGGGTTGTAGTAAAAGCTAAGTGAAACTAGTATAGATAAAAAGGTATAGTGAACCCTGGGTCCTTTTCATCGAAAACACATGCTACGTGAAACTAGTATAGATAAAAAGGTATAGTGAACCCTGGGTCCTTTTCATCGAAAACCTGGTAGTCCAGTGGTTAAGAATCCACCTTCAAATGCAGGGCTGATGGGTTTAACCCCTGGTGGAGAAACTAAGATTCCACATGCCATGCATTTAAAATACACGTTAATGGCCTGATGGAGCTCGAGAAGGAAAAGGGGAGAAACCCAGTGACAATTCCTTTATTACCTGTAGGCATCTTTCTGTTCTTGAGTGAAACTGGCCATTCCTTAAAGATCCTTGAAGCTCAGTACAGACTTGATTGTGCTTTTGCTTTACTTTTATGATATGATTTTTTTTCCACCTTACCGTAAGTTAAAATAATTTGTTTTGGACTTTTTGAAATTTTTCTAGTTTTCTTGTCTTATATCCCCTAAAGGAAGAATGTCCTTCTTGGAAAACATCCGTGTAATTGTATTCAAACAAGGATGGCTACTAGCTGGATGGAATGAGGTGTCATCCTGGAATGAATGTTTTGGTCACCCCTCAAATCCATGTGTTGAAGCCCTAATCCCTCCTGTGATGGTGCTTGAAGACCTCTGGGAAATAATGAGGGCTAGATGAAGTCATGAAAGTGGGTTAATGGTATAAGTTCCAGCCTGAAAGCTGCAGGCTAGAGACTCAAGAAGAGCCCATTTTCATTCAAATCCAAAGTTGAGAAAAGACTGATGTCCCAGCTCCATCGGTCAAGCAGGAAAAGTTCCCTCTTAGCCTGTTTGTGCAATCCGAGCCTTCAACTGATTGGATGAGGCCCACCCACGTTAGGGAGGTCAATCCACTTAAGTCAGTATACTGATTCAAATTCTAAAACACCCTTGCTGACACATTCAGAATAAGTTTGGACCAAATGTCTGAGTATCCCAAAGCCCTGTGAGCTGACATATAAAATTAACCATTGCAGTACATACCGGGTACCTTATATTTCAACAGTGTTTGCCACATGACAGGTGTTCAGATATCGCTGGTCTTCTTCTTGTTCCCAAAAGTCTATTTTTTATTGTTTCCAGGGTAGAAATGTCTAGAGAATATAGCTGGTCCTCAAGGAAAGACTGGTGGCTGTTTCATCAAGTTGGTTCTTTCTTCAGGAACCTGCTGGCCCAGTTGGGCCATTTATTTAGAAACAGTGAGCTCCTTCTTAAATTGTCAAGCTAGTCAGTCCACCCTCAGTCCTGGGAATGCTCTCTTCTTCCACAACTTTCTGGAAATCTTGGCTAAGAAGCTCTGAGGCTACAGGGTGGGTGAACAGAGGAAGCATTTTAAACGCAGCCTGTGCAGTTTGGCCGAGTTCCGGCTTGTGGAGATTAAATAATAGCTTGTGCACACACAATCGGGGGCTTGCTGAGAGCTGAGGGGTGTTACTGACTGCCCTGCCAACTCCTGTGAGTCCTCTTCGCATTTCTCAGAGCTGAAAAACTCTGGTGAGAACCACAGAAACAACAGCCTTTCTGGCCTGGCCCTTTGGAAGGGCATAAACCACTTTAATTAAGAACAGCTTTAATAATGGAGGGCCCGAGATGCCACACAAGGGCACTGCCAGCATCCGTGAAATTAGGATGAAAAATCTCCCTGTTTTGTACCTTCCCCAAGATCATTTTCTGCTGGGTTAAATGTGTCTCTCCCAGCAGTGTCCGGCCGTGGTGTGAACAAGGAACCCTGGCACCACCTGCTCACTCCAGCTCACTCCCTGCCCCAGCCTGGTCCCAGTTAGACCAGAGGGGCCAGTCCCATCTCTCCTGATGTGGGCTCAACCCAAAGGAGAGGGACCTGCCCTAAGTCCAGGAAGCCCCTTCCCTCCCCTAGACCCTGGCCACCCAGGTATGACTGACGTATTAAATTAAAACAGAAATATGCACTAAACCATAGTTTCTCCATTTCGGCACTGCTGACACCTGGGCTGTGTAATTCTTTGTTGTGGGGGGATGTGCCTCGTGGGCTATTTGGGAGCTTTCACTGGTCTCCTCCCGCTAGATGCTGGTAGCAAAGACCACCCCAGTTGTGACAAGGGAAGATATTTCTAGACCTTCCCAGCTGTCCCCCACCACCAGGGTATGGCTATGGTAAATAAAAATACAGTATGCCCACTTAAATTTGTATTTCAAATAAACAACATACCAATTTCCATGTAAGTATACTTGTACAATCTTTGGGCCTCCCAGGTGGCTCAGTGGTAAAGAATCTGCCTGCCGATGCAGGAGATGCAGGTTCAGTTCCCAGGTCGGGAAGATCCCCTGAAGGAGGAAATGGCAACCCACTCCTGTATTCTTGCCTGAGAAATTCCACGGACAGAGGAGCCTGGCAGGCTGCCGTCCTTGGAGTCACAAAGAGTTGGACATGATTTAGCAACTAAACAACTACAATATACCATCTTTAAGACACACGCTAAAAAACCGTCATCCAAAAATCAGCTTCGGGACTTCCCTGGTGGGCCAGTGGTTACGGACCCACCTTGCAACGCAGGGGCTGCAGGTTTGATCCCTAGTGGGAGAACTGAGATCCCATGTGCCGTGGGGGAGCTAAGCCCACGTGCCACCTCTACTGAGCCCACGTGCTCTGGGGCCCACATGACACAACCAGAGAGTCAGTGCATCGCAACCAAACGTCCCCCATGATGGAACTAAGAGGAACTAAGACCTGAGGCAGCCAAATAAATAGACATTTATAAAAATATAAGGCAACTTCAACTGAGCACTTTATATTTTGCATGGTGACCCTATGTATGTACATGCGTGCCAAGTTGCTTCAGTCCATGTCTTCAGCCATGGACTATAGCCAGCTAAGCTCCTTTGTCCATGGGATTCTCTGGGCAAGAATACTGGGGAGGGTTGCCATGCCTCCTCCAGGGCATCTTCCCAACCCAGGGATTGAACCTGCATGGCTCACATCTCCTACATTGGCAGGCAGGTTCTTTACCACTAGCACCACCTGGGAAGCCCCGGAGGGGCAAAATATCCCCCTTCAAGTAAGAAACACTGTCCCAGGGTACTTGGTCTCACCACATATATTATAATACTGTGATACACTTTTATTTTTTTAATATAAATTTATTTATTTTAATTGGAGGTTAATTACTTTACAATATGCTTGGGGCTGGTGCACTGTGATATGCTTTTAAAATACACCTATCCCCTGACCTGTTAAACCAGAATCCATGGGGTCAGGGCCAGGTCATGGGTACTTTCACTACGGAGTCTGGTTGAGAACTGCTGCCACTCCTTTTCCAAAAATCCCCCAACAATAATATGAATATCTGGAGTGCTTGCCCAAATAAACCAAAACCAACAAACAAAAGATTCTTAGTCCCCATCACAGACCAACTGTATATATAAATCTCAGGGGCCAAGGCCCTGATAATGCTGTATTTTCACCAAGCGTTTTAGGTGATTCTAATGGGCAGGTAGGGAAGGGAAGCCATGCCCCAGAGAAACTCACATGTGTGCATGGGACACTCACACTATGCTGTCACAGGGAAGACACACATGTGGATCTGTGGATGAAGGGCTACATGAACCGCAGGAGGGCCATGCCACAGGGCACTGTGTAGCAGTGAGAACGGATCACTTACTGCTGCGTGCATTAGTATTGATTCCTATAAGGAATACAATATTTGATAAATATAAACCCCCAAAATATGGCTTTGTAAAACTCAAAAGCAAGTGACTCTTAACAATACACTTCTTGCGTCTCTGGCATGCATGCTCAGTTGTGACTCTTTGCGACTTTATGGACTGTAGCCCGCCAGGCTCTTCTGTTCATGGGATTCTCCAGGCAAGAATACGGCAGTGGGTTGCCATGCCCTTCTCCAGGGGATCTTCCCGACACAGGGATCGAACCTCTGTCTCCTGCATTGGCAGGAGGATTCTTCACCAGTGAGCCACCCGGGAAGCCCATGGCAAACAGAGGCTGCTCTCTACCAGCGCATTAAGGAGAGTGGCGCCACTGCTTTCTTCCACTGACCCACCCTGCCTTGGAAACATGGGTCTTGCCAAGCCTGCCAGCCCCTGCCCGTCACCCTTCTATGTCTGCCCCTTCTGAGCAGCAGTGGTTCTCATTCAAGAGTTGCAGCCATGAAAATGTATGAACATATGTCCTCAGCTTCATGGTCAGAAGGGAATCTAATCAATCTGGCGATGCATTTGCAAATTAAAAATTTGTACCATAATGAGCACAGTCATTCAAACTAATAATTACATAAACTCCCGTTATGGGTGGCAGGGTAATTGCAACAGGTACTTCTAGCAAATTTAAAAAGCGACTTCGGGTTCCATTTCCTTCATGAAGAATGCAATAGGCAGGTGCGTCCCTGTGCTGCCAGGTGGAGGAGCCCCCTCAGAAACAAGAGAGTAAAAATGCTCCAGAAACCTCAATTTCTAGTCTCCCAGGAAGGCAGGGGATTTGTTAAGGAGAGGAAAGACGGTGAGAGAAACCAAAGTGTCTGAAGAAGTGATGGATATATGACGCATGTTTGTAAGTGGTGTGGGGGGCAGGGGGACGTCCATCAGAGGGCTGTCTGACCACCCACCTCCTTGCCTCCTGTCTGTTTCAGGAACTCCTGCCCCTGGCCCTTTGCACTTCCCGTTTCTTCCACTTGGAATGCACACCTTCCCCAGCGCAGGTATTTCCCATCAGAGAGGCTTTCTGACCGTCTGCACCAGGTCCCACCCCCACACGCTGTTTCATTGTCTCCCTGTCCCCTGTTACTGGCTGACGACGGTATCCGGGAACGCATGATTTTTTGAAACTGCTCATGGTCCACCTCCTGCACAAGAATGTAAGTTCCCTGAGAGCAGAGACCTTGGCTGAGCTCTCATGGCCCCATCCCAAGGTCCACGAGTGCATCTGGCACCGGGCTGGGGTTCAATAAATGCCTGTGAGTGAAAAAACCAGTATGAATGAAAGAGTGAATCAATGAACACAGGCTCCCATCCATTATTCGACCTGGGCATCATACCATCCTGAGTCAGGGACTACTATGATGTCCTTTGCGCAGACGAGAAGGCCGAGAATTAGAGATCTTCAGGCAGCAGCCAGAGGCGTCAGCTCCTACGCTGCAGATGCCTCCACCTCGGGGCTTCCGTGTGCTTTTTCCTGCGTGGCGCCACATCAGGGGGCTTCCCAGGTGGCGCTAGTGGTAAAGAACCCACCTGCCAATGCAGGAAACATGAGAGAGGCGGGTTCTATCCCTGAGTTGTGACGATCCCCCGGAGGAGGGCATGGCAACCCACTCCAGTACGCTTGCTTAGGGAGTCCCACGGACAGAGGAGCCTGGAAGGCTACAGTCCACGGGGCCGCAAAGAGTCAGACACCACTGAGCCACTGAGCACACACCCCCCCATGTCAGGACAAGGGGGTGGGGCTACTCCCAAACTCGAAGGAGAAGGGGGAGAGCTGGCTACTGAAAGCCCAGTCTCCTCTCCTCAATCCCACCAGCAAACAAAACAGCTTCCTTCCTGTCCAGCCGCAGAGCAGACCGTCTGTTCTAGACCAGATTTGAAGACGGGGTTCACGGCATCTCCGTTCATCTCTCGCCCAGCGTCAGACACACCATCCCAGGGGCTCACACGTATTGACTGTGAGTCTAGACTTCTCATCGACAAGCGAGTGAGGACTCTCAGATGTGTTGGAGCCAGGATACAAATTTCAGAGCTTCACTGGGTAGCCCCCAAACCCACCGAGATCCGGGGAGGTAGTGGGCAGTTGTGGGTAGCAGAGGACTGCTGTGTTCTGATCCTGGCTCTGCACTGACTTTGTGACCTCAGGAGTTTTCTCATCTCTCTGAGCCTCGGTGTCCCTTCTACAGAGAAAGCATCATAACCATAACCAGTCCAGAGGGCAGTGAGGGTTAGAACAAGTCAGGCAGCTAAAGCTCCCAAGCCAAACCCCACACATGCTGAACGATTAAGAAACACCACCATCATGAGCATGGACCTTGATGCTTACAGCCGAGGCTCCCAAAGCAGCAGAATCTCACTCCTCAAGGCACAGTGGCTGCCCCAAGTCCCGTTACCTTCATCCTAACTCACCCTTCATCCCCACTGAAGACGACCCCACACAAGACCTCTGGCTCACAGCAATGCCAGGACTCTCAAGGGGATTTTGTGTCCAAGTCCTTCACCTCTCAGTATGTGGTCAACCTTTGAGTGTTTCTGCAACATCTTGGCTGATACTCCATTAGAAACGTCTGAGCTAGGATGGGTGGTCTACCAGGGATCATCCATCCACAGCCTGTGCCACAGCACTTGAACCCATGCAAAGCTTGAGTACCCCTCATAAAAATCCTGGCAGGAAGAGGGAACAGCATTCTCTTAAGGGCTTTCTGAAGGTGACAGTTTTGGGGAAAGAAAGATGAATTTCTGGAGCAGCTGGAGAACAGTGGTCAGGGACCCCCTGTGTTGAGCTTGTGATCAGGCTGAGCCCCTTAGGGGAGAGCTTGGCAGACCCTCTGGAGCAATCAAACCCCCAGAAAGGAAAAGAAAGAAAGAAAATGAAGCCGTTCAGTTGTGTCTGACTCTTTGCAACCCCTTGGACCATAGCCCGACCAGGCTCCTCTGTCCATGGGGATTTTCCAGGCAGAATTACTGGTACCCCAGATGGTACCCTCAAATCATCTGACACCAGAAGGGACACTGGGTATCCCAATGGTAAAGGTGGCAGGCATCCTGGACAGGGGACAGTTTCCTGCATGCCCCGAATCTACTTCCTGGCTCTCAGCTCCTCTAGGATTCTTTTTTTTTTCTACTTAAAAACAACTATTTTATTTATACCAAGAACGGAAAAGTAAGCATGAACATAAAAGAAACAGAGAAAAAAAAATTAAGATCTAAAAACAAATCAATAAAAACCTGCAAGCTAAAAATACTATATCTGAACTGAAAGTTTCGTCTAGGATTCTTAGCCAGTGAACTGGAGGAGGGCATGCTACTAACGACTGATTTCTGATTTCCCTCCACCCAGGTAGCTGACATTTCAATGTCCAATTTAACTTAGAAACATACAAAAATAATGGCGTTTCTTGCTCTCTAGCACTGAGTAGAAAATTCACACCAGTACATTTCCTTATTTGTTTTCTGCAGTGGACCCAAGCCTTCAAAGAGGATTCCCTGGAGTTTCCATACTAAAACTCTTGCTGATTCTCCTTTTGCGTGGAAAGAGACACACTGGAGACCCCCTGAAAAGCTATGAGCCCCTGGAAAGTGTTTTCAGTCTCTCCAGGCTTTAGTTTTCACCTCCGTGAGAAAAAAAGGAAGTGGAATAACTCCTGCCTTGTTCTGTTCAAATGACCAGGTAGGATATCCCAGAAGGTCTTCCTTCTGCAGTATTTAACTGAGCACATATTATGTGCTGGGCATTTTACTGGAAACAACTGTGAGCAAAATAAACACAATCTCTGCTCTCATGGGATCCCTAGTAAACATGAATTTTTTTACTTTATTTTTTTTAATACCAAAACTATTTTGTATTGGGGTATAATCGATTAACGACATTGTGGCAATTCCAGGTGAACAGCGAAGGGACTCAGCCATACATATATATGGATCCATTCTTAAACAGTAATTTCTTAACCCAAGGCCCTTTTACTGTCAAACTATTGTATTGCTTTTCTGCCCCTCAACACCAAGAAATTCTTATTCAGATATCTTTTGTTTGTCAAGGCCATGCTATTGAAGATGGCCGGCCATATGCCAAGCCATGTGCTCAAGGCTGGGCACACATCATCTCACTTAGCTCTCATAACAACCCATCCGGGATAAACACATTATTTCCATTATTGTAAAGATGAAGAAATAGACTTGGAAAGTCACTCAGTTAAATGGGCAGGACCGGGATTTAAACTCTGGCAGGCTGAATCCAAATCCAGACACCTAGCCCTTTCAGCATACTTACTGCCCAATGTGTAAAGGCGAGGATGGACACCCTCCCTGCACCCAAAAACCTTGACCCAAAGCCAAAACCTTATACATTTCACTGTCCTGCCAGAGTCCTGTGAGAGCCAGCCCATCCAACTCTGGCTTCAGCCAAGAGTTCATTTCCCCTTCTATCCATTTGCGTGATTTCATGTTCCCTCTGATTCCTGGCCTGGAAATTGCTCTGCTGAAATGTTGATTTACCATGGGTGCTCCCACTATGGGGCAGGCCTTCTAATTGCTTCCTGAAGGGACCTTTTGGTGCTCTTCTGATTGCAATTTTTAAAGAACTATACATTTGTTTTCTCCAAGCAAGCTGTTATTAAAATTTGATGAGCCTCACACCTAGCATCCCGATCTCCCCACTGGTCTGGGCTCAGGCTACCATCTCTCCATCACCTCCCAGAGGTTGACCTTGGGAGGGTCCCTCTGCCTCTGTGTCTGGATTCCCTCTTGTCCATGTTGGAGGGCTGTTAAGAGGCTTGATTGGGAAGGGGTATGGGTTCGATTCCTGACTTGGGAAGATCCCTGGATGAGAAAAGGGCAACTCACTCCTGTATTCTTGCCTGGAGAATCCCATGGACAGAGGAGCCTGGTGGGCTGCAGTCCATGGGGTTACAAAGAGCTGGACGCGACTGAGAGACTAACACTTTCACATTCATACCTCAGATTAACACACTAGATTCTAACACACTCCGGTGGTTCATGTTCTTGCTGCCAGAATCAGTCTCTTGATCTGCAGGAGAGTCATACCCTAGGTGAATATTTCTTGACATCACTCTGAATCTTGTGATTCTTGCCAGACGTTATGCATTTCTTCAATAAAAGGACTCCCTTTCCAAAAAGAAATGGATTTTAAAAGGAAGCTTTACAAAAGTACAGAATCAATATCACTTGCCATAAATAACAGGCAATCATAAGGACACATACAATGGAAGCTATAAATATAATGAGTTTAGCCCTGTTGTCTTCCCAAGGCTGTGTGCCTCTTTGTCACAAAGGGCAGTTGGTGAGCTGTCGAGAGGCGTGGAAGCCACACTTGCCCCAACCTGAGCCCTTCTCCCTGATGGATCAGAGAGCTCAACAGAGGGAAGCTAGAAGGGGAGCACTTCCCCTCTGCCACGTCCTGAGCCGTGTCCTCATAAAGCCACTCTGTGGCCATCAGTGCTCCCAGACCTCATTATTGGAAACGCTGAACTCATTCATCCCCTATGCCAAGCTTCCACATGGGATTTCAGGGCAGGAAGGCCCAGGAGAAGCATAATCAAAGCCTACTTCCATATGTATGTTACAGAAACACAAAAATGTCTGCTAAACCTAACACAGAAGCTTGGCCCCACAAAGTGGTTGGGGCATCTCTGGTTTTCTCTGTGGGCATTCCTGCATCTTCACCTCCCTCCTAGCAGTTTGCGCATCAGTGACAAGCAGATTGATGCTGAAGCTGAAGCTCCAACACTTTGGCCACCTGATGTGAAGAGCCAACTCATTGGAAAAGACCCTGATGCTGGGAAAGATTGAGGGCAGGAGGAGAAGGGGACGACAGAAGGTGAGACGATTGGGTGGCATCACCGACTCAATGGATGTGAGTTTGAGCAAACTCAGGGAGATGGTGAAGGACACAGAAGCCTGGTGTGCTGCAGTCCGTGGGGTCACGAAGAGTCAGACACGACTTAGTGACTGAACAACAGCAACAACAACATGCAGAGACCAGATCCTGACAGTCCCCGTTTTCTTGGAGATCTCTCTAAATGGCTTTAGGATCAGGCTGAACTTCAGAGCTGCTCTTGCTCAGACACTCAAACGTGTCTGCGTATATGCGTGTGTCCATGCACACACACACACACGCACACACACACACACACATATGCTCCCCCGCTGGCCTCCACTCGCCTAGGGGACACCGAATAGGAATTGCATTTAGTAATCAATTGACTCCCCTTGACTTGGTTTGGTGCCTTTTCTAAATAACAAGAGCCTGGCAACATCAGAACCTCGCGACAATCTTTATTAATGAAGCTCCCGGCACCGTGCGGAGAAGACACAGGCAGCATATGTAGACGTGCTAAGGAAATTATTTCCATCAGCTCCAGCTATTTGAAAGCAATTGAAAAGTTTCCATTTGAAGAAAAAGTAATTTTCCTGATGTGAGTTTCGAGAGCTGTTTGTCTGCCCCCACCTAACGCGGCCACAGCTTGCCCGGCTCCGAGCTTTCTACATTTTATTAAACCACAGCTAAGTGGCGTCATGCTGTTAAAATATTGTGTCGCTTTTTAAAGTGATATCATTACCTAATAATTTTGAGAGCTTTACTTTTTTTTTTTTTCTTCCTTTGCCAGGAAGGGAAATGGACCATATAGCCTGGCAGCTTCTCAGCGTCATGGAGATGGAGAGGTGGCAGGGGGTGTGGAGGTCTGGGGCCCCAGAGCATGGGAAACTGGTCTCTGGAGGTCACAAGGAAGAATATATATGAAATCTTCTCTGTCTCATGTTTATAGAGAATTGGAAAAGACCTGAAATGCAGGGAACCAGGGCTAATGCAACTCCAATCCCAGGGCTGGATTTTCCATGAGGCTAATGAAGCTTAAATTTCAAGACCCCACAACTAAATTGTTGTTTAGTCACTAAGTCGTGTCCAACTCTTTTGCAACCCCATGGACTGTAGCCCGCCAGGCTCCTCCATCCATGGGATTTCCCAGGCAAGAATGCTGGAGTGGGTTAACACTTCTTTTTCCAGGGGATCTTCCCAATCCAGGGATCAAACCTGTGTCTCCTGCATTGGCGGGTGGCTTCTTTACTACTGAGCCAGCAGGGAGCTGGCCCTTGCCTAATTTCATAGTTATAATTTTGTTTTTTTGGAAGAATATTCCTGCTTTCTATTGCTGCCTAACAAATTGCCATAAACTTAGGGCCTTCAAACAACACCCATGTATTAGCTCAGAATTTTATAGGACAGAAGGTTGGCACGGTGTGGCTGGGGTCTCTGCTTGGGGCCTTTCAAGGCTGATATCAAGGCATTGATCTGGCTACGTTCTCATCTGGAAGCCCTGGAGAAAAATCTGCTTCCAAGCTCATTCTTGTTGTTGGCAGCACCCACTTCCCTGAGGTTTTAGGACTGAGGTTCAGTTACCGTGCTGGCTGACAACTGGTGGTAGAGCTTAGTCTTATAAACCTCTTTTCTTCCTCATGCCCCCTCCATCTTCAAGCATCTTCAGCATCTTCTTGCGGAATCTGGGTTCCACTTTTTCAACCAACTGGAGAAAACTCATGATTACATTGGATCCAGGAATATTATCATAATATGAATAGCTATCTTAAGGTCAACGGTGCCATATATTAATCTAATCATGGAAGCAAAATCCACATTCATAGTCCCAAGGGACAAGCAGGGCACGGAATGAGAGGGATGGACAGTCTTTGTGGACCAGTTTAGAATTCTGTGACAACAAGCAGAGACACCGTATTGTAGGAGCTTCAGGCCCCCATGAAACTTGGATCTACTTCTGCTTGATCCCTTTGAGCTTAACGTCCCCACTGGACCATTTGAATGGCCTCACATTGATCTTGGGTCTTTAATCTCTGTTTCCAGACTCAAAGCCTCAAAACTTCATCATGCCCTCCCCACCAATGGCCTACAT
>SJYT01066222.1:0-34113 GCA_006410635.1 Cephalophus harveyi
AGCCCTTGGACTACAAGGAGATCCAAACAGTCCATTCTGAAGGAGATCAACCCTGGGATTTCTTTGGAAGGAATGATGCTGAAGCTGAAGCTCCAGTACTTTTCCATCTCATGCGAAGAGTTGACTCATTGGAAAAGACTCTGATGCTGGCAGGGATTGAGGGCAGGAGGAGAAGGGGACGACCAAGGATGAGATGGCTGGATGGCATCATTGACTTAATGGATGTGAGTCTGAGTGAACTCCGAGAGATGGTAGTGAACAGGGAGATCTGGCGTGCCTCGATTCATGGGGTTGCAAAGAGTCGGACACGACTGAGCGACTGAACTAAACTGAACTGTGTCACAGAGAGGATGTGGTTTTGGATTACCCTTGACTTGTACCTGGGAATCGAGGTTCCTCACCCCTCCCTTGTACTGGGAGTGTAGGTTCTGTGCCCTGTCCCCACAGTGTGAGCTATTTCAAGGATGCCACCTTGAGAGGAAAGGGATAAAGAGACTGTCTGGATGGAGCAAGTGCTGAGCCCCACTACAGCCTCTGTAAACTTTGAGATGGATTTACTAGGTGGCTCGATGGGTAAAGAATCCTTCTGCAATGCAGGAGATGCAGGAAGATGCAAGTTTGATCCCTGGATGGGGAAGATCCCCTGGATCAGGGCATGACAACCCACTCAAGTATTCTTGTTTGAAGAATCCCACGGCCAGGAAGGCTGGCAGCCTGCAGCCCATAGAGTCACAATGAGCCATACGTGACTGAAGTGACTGGGCATGCAGGCATGCACAAACTTTGAGATACTGTCAGATGAATGTGGAGATCTACTTGTGTTGCAGCCACTAGAGACAAGCCTCATGTTCTTTTGCTCATCAAAACTACCACGTACTAACATAAAAGTGTCCACTTCTTTCTCTGGTCTGTCCCTACTCTGCTAAGGGGGCTAGTTTCAGACTTCAGCAGGAAATCTACCAAGACTGTGGATCAAAAGACTGTTTACTTGATTAATGCTTTATTAGACAAGATGAAACAGATATGTTTCAAGGAATGTTCAAGGAATTCAATAAATACATATTGAATCAGTGAGTTGCCAGCAGAAAAGGCAAAAAAGAGTGTGTGCTATTTAACCTTACTTTGTCTGAGGCTGAGTTTTAGCTATACAGTGTGGTTTTATTAATTCCCTTTCAGCTGAGGAATCCCTTGGCATGATCCCTTTGTCCACAGTTCAGCTCTTTGTGAATATTTCATGAAGCATAGTTTCTCTGCTGTGCCACAGGGGTCCCAGGACCAATTGAAGCAGAGTTCTGTTCTTGGATCTCTTTCTAATTGTGTGAATTTATATGGACAGTTCACCCAGCTTCTCCATTTCCCTATTCAGAGTTTTGCTAGTTTCTCTCTTCTTCATTTTTTTTCCCCACCTTGCTCTTCACCATTATATTCATATAATGTAAACTTTATTTGGGGGGTGATTGTGTGAGAGTTTCTCCTTTAGGCAAATATTCCTCTACCTGTCTTAGGATACAATTGCTGGATCATGGGTTAAGTGAAGCTTCAGTTCTACCAGGCATTCCCCAGTGCTTCCCAAAATGTAACAATCTGCATTTATATGGGAAATGTATTAGAGTTCTCGTTTTATCTTTACATCACTAAAACTTGATATTATATTGCTCTTTAATGTTTCCCAATCTTAAGGGAAGGAGTAAGAGCAATAATATTTTCACTTTGCTGATTACTAACTAGATTGAACAAATTTTGTTTATTGGTAATTTGGCCTCCCATTTCAAGAATTTGTCTGTTCCTATTCTATATCAATTTTTATTGAGTTATTCAGTTTTTAAAATCTTGATGTGTATGGGAACTTTATAATATCTTTATATGAATTCTTTATTGTTTAAACATTTGCAAATAGGTGGTGCAAATCAGAAGATTCACTTTAATTTTTGTTATATTGCTGCTTCTTGAAGATATTTAAATGTATTCACATTTATCATTTTCTTCTGATATCTTTTCTTTTGAGGTTTTATTTAAGAAATAACTGCCTGCTTTCACATTTTGTGTTTTCTTTTCAAATGCTTTAATGTTTACTTTTTACATTCATGTCTTTAATCTATGTGGAATTGTATTTATTTATTAGTGTGTTTCAAATTCATGTATGACTTAGAAAACCCAGGAGAAGAAGGACATTATATTTACCCATATTTTTATTTTATCCACTGTTCCTTCCTGTTATTCTAAGATTTTAAAAAATTATTTGCTTTCTGCTTAAAGTACCTAGTTTAGCCATTCTTTTAGAGCAGAGAAAAATTATCTTAGTTTTCCCTTCATCTGATTTCTCTGATTCTGTCTTGATTTCTGCTTCATTTTGGAAGGATATTTTTACTAGATAATTCAGAGTTGGCAATGCTTTTCTTTCAGTGCTTGAAAAGTGTCCCACATCCTTCTTACCTCTGTAGTCTCCAGTGTGAAATTCACTGTTCTGTGAATTGCTTTTCCCCTACAGGTTGTTTCTGTTTTCATATTCTTTTCTTTTTCTTCAGTTTTCAGTCATTTGATTATGATGTGCCTCGGCTTGGGTTTCTTTGAGTTTATCCTGTTTGGGACTTGCTCAGCTTCTGGAATCTGTAGGTTTATGCCTTTTGCCAATTTAGGATAATTTAAGCTATCAGATATTCAAATACTTTTTCAGCCATATGCTCTTTCTCCTTTGTTTACTAACACTCTTAATATCTATGGCTTTTTGTGTTGACATCTGTTGACTGTCTTTTCTCATTCAAGTAAAAATTTCCAATTTCTTGTATAATAAGGGATTTTTTACTGGAACCTAGACAATATGGACATTATGGTTTAAGACAGTTGATCTTCTTTAAATATTCTATGTTAGCTAATTTTCTCTAATACCATCCCAATGGGAAAAGGAGAAGGATGCTACTTTCTTGTCATGTGGAAGTGGAGTCCAGATACCCCCATCTGAGATTTGCTGATACAGGAAAAAGAGGGGTTTTTGTTATTGTAGCCTGCAAAGGAATTCTGACTCACTATTAAGCTTCTGCAGAAACCTCCCTATTTGGGAGCATAAGCATGCTCCCTTACTAATATTGGCCTCTGGATATTACTATGGACAGTTACTAGGAAGCACAGCCTTGTTAAAACAGGGTGGGGGAGGGGGTGCAGTTCTGACTCCAGCTTCTATTTCAGCCCAATTCACTGACTGCAGCAGCAAAAAGTGTGCACTTTAAAATGACTTTCATGATAATATATGAAGTACCTGAATAAAATTCTATAATTTCACAGTTTATGGTCTGTAAACTTCATAATATCTTTGCAAAGTCAAATTCTCAGTTTCCAGGGATTAGAATATAGATAATTACAGGGAACATTATGCCCACAACACTACAGAATAATCTGGACTGTTCAATAAAAATAATATCAAAGTGACTAAAATTAGAAATCTAAAAAATTTAAAATTTACTATATTAAAATAATTTTGAAAGAAATATGTAAATTAATGCTAATATTATATTTTATTTAACTCAATATATCCAAACCCTCATTTGAATATAATTAATATAAACATTCTTATTGAGGTATTTACATGCATTTCTCATACTAGGCACTTTAAACTTATCAGTTCAGTTGCTCAGGTGTGTCCAGCTTTTGCAGTCCCACGGACTGCAGCATGCCAGGCTTCTCTGTCCATCACCAACTCCCTGAGCTTGCTCAAACCCATGTCCATCAGATCGGTCATGCCATCCAACCATCTCAAACTCAGATGACCCCTTCTCCTACTTTCAATCTTTCCCAATATCAGGATCTTTTCCAAAGAGTCAGTTCTTCTCATCAGGTGGCCAAAGAATTGGGGTTGCAGCTTCAGCATCAATCCTTCCAATGAATATTCAGGACTGATTTCCTTTAGAATGGACCGACTGGATCTTCTCCAACACCACAGTTCAAAAGCATCAATTCTTTGGCACTCAGCCTTCTTCACAGTCCAACTCTCACATCCATACATGACTACTAGATAAAATATAGCTTTGATTAGATGGACCTTTGTTGGCAAAGTAATGTTTCTGCTTTTTAATATGCTGTCTAGGTTGTCCATAGCTTTTCTTCAAAGGAGCAAGCATCTTTTAATTTCATGGCTGCAGTCACCATCTGCAGTGATTTTAGAACTCAAGAAAATAAAGTCTGTCACTTTTTCCATTGTTTCCCTATCTATTTGCCATAAAATGATGGACCGGATGCCATGATCTTAGTGCTTTGAATGTTGAGTTTTAAGCCGACTTTTTCACTATTCTCTTTCACTGTCATCAAGAGGCTCTTCAGTTATTGCAAATATTTGCAATTCAAATATCTGAAAGGGGTTAATATCCAAAATGTATAAGGAATTCATGCAACTCAAGAGCAAAAACAAAAACAAACAAACAAAAAAGCACACCAATTGGATTTAAAGAATGGGCAGGGCAAGGGAATAAACATTTTTCCAAAAAAGACATACAAATGGCAAATAAGTACATGACAAGATGCTCAAAATCACCAATTACCAGAGAAATGCAAATCAGAACCACAGAGAAATATCACCTCAAATCCATTGGAATGGCTAATATCAAAAAGGCAAAAGTTAGCAAATATTCAAGGGGATATGGAAAAAGGGGAAATTTGTATACTGTTGGCTATAGTCATTATGGAAAACTGTACAGAGGTTCCTCAAAAAATTAAAAAAAGTATTACTATATGATCCAGCAATCCCACTCTTGGTTGTGTACCAAAGGAGATAAATAATGTTCTTTAAGAGATATCTGCACTCCCACGATCACTTCAACGTAATTCACAACAGCCAACATATGGAAATAACCTAATATTCCATCTAAGGATGGTCCATCTTAGGATGAATGGACAAAAAAGATTAAAAAAAAAAAAGATGTGCAAAATGTGTTTGTGTGTGTGTGTATATATGCATAAATTTCAACCTTGAAAATGAAGAACATCTTACCATCTGCATCAGCACAGGTGAACTTTGAGAGTATTGTGCTACATGAAATAAGCCAGACAGAGAAAGACAAATACTCTATGGTCTCATTTATATGTGGAAGCAAAAAGACCAACCTCATAGAAACAGAGACAAGAGCGGTGTTTACCAGGGCCTGTGAGAAATAGGGAGATGTAGATCAAAGGGTATGCAGTTCATTATATGATGAATAAATTCTGGGGTTCTAATATATAGTATAATGATTATAGTTAATAATACTGTATAATAATCGAAATTTGCTTAAATAATAGATCTTAAATGTTCTCAATGCACAAAATAAATGTTAATTATGTGAAGATGCAGGTGTTAGCTAACTAACTCTTTGGTGGTAATCATGTTGCAATTATCAAGTGTATCAAATCAACATCATAATCCTTTCCAATGTTATATGTCTATATCTCAAAACTGTAAAAAAAATTTGCCATTCTGAAACCCTATAAGGGAAATGCATAACATACATCAGAGGTCCTTTTACTTCCTTTAGTCTCTCTTTGTTGTTAAGAAGGTAATGATGTGTATGTGTATGTGGCTATACGCACGTGGGTGTGCATACATGTGAGAGGGTAACAGGCAGGAAGATCAGGGATCTCCAGTCAGAGGAAATAGTCTGCAAGTGTCAGACATTTTTTATCTCTCCTTTAAGCAGCAAGAGGAAACAAACTACAAGTGTCAGATTTTTTTTTCTTCTCCATCAGTTCAGTTCAGTTCAGTTCAGTCGCTCAGTCGTGTCCGACTCTTTGAGACCCCATGAATCCCAGCACGCCAGGCCTCCCTGTTCATCACCATCTCACGGAATTCACTCAGACTCACGTCCATCGAGTCAGTGATGCCATCCAGCCATCTCATCCTCGGTCGTCCCCTTCTCCTCCTGCCCCCAATACAGGGTTGATCTCCTTCAGAATGGACTGGTTGGATCTCCTTGCAGTCCAAGGGACTCTCAAGAGTCTTCTCCAACACCACAGTTCAAAAGCATCAATTCTTCGGCGCTCAGCCTTCTTCACAGTCCAACTCTCACATCCATACATGACCACAGGAAAAACCATAGCCTTGACTAGACGGACCTTAGTCGGCAAAGTAATGTCTCTGCTTTTGAATATACTATCTAGGTTGGTCATAACTTTTCTTCCAAAGAGTAAGCGTCTTCTAATTTCATGGCTGCAGTCACCATCTGCAGTGATTTTGGAGCCCCCAAAAATAAAGTCTGACACTGTTTCCACTGTTTCCCCATCTATTTCCCATGAAGTGATGGGACCGGATGCCATGATCTTCGTCTTCTGAATGTTGAGCTTCAAGCCAGCCTTTTCACTCTCCTCTTTCACTTTCATCAAGAGGCTTTTTAGCTCCTCTTCACTTTCTGCCATAAGGGTGGTGTCATCTGCATATCTGAGGTTATTGATATTTCTCCCGGCAATATTCCTTCTCCATAAAAACTTGAAAATAAGTTTCCTCTATGGAAATCCTTTTTTTAAGCTATGTTAATGAAATTATGTATTTGCTTTGGAATTTGCCTTTCTTCAAAATGGTTCCACCTAAGACTAACTTTTTTCTTTTGTCAAACCTTGGGCTGATAATAGCTCAACAAACCAGTATTCATATCAATTGTTTTATAGTTGGGGGGTGACATACCTAGTGCCATCCTATCTCAAAAATGCATATTGTGAAAAAAAACAATGCATATTGTGGGAGAGGGGCCTGGTGAAACTCCATCAGCCTTGAAATGTCTCTTTTATCTAATTAATAGCTTTCTAACAGACATAAAACAGCTTACTAAACTAGCAAAGGGGGGCATTCTCCATCCCCATTCTGATGTCTATGTCAGAAGCTTTCTCTGCCCCTTTTCATACTTTGATAAAACTCTGCTACACAAAAGCTGTTGAGTAATCAAACCTGGTCCCCAGTCCCAAAGTTAAATCTTCTTCTTCAGAGATCAAGAATCTGACACTGCTCACCGTAAGCTATCACATGCATGTACAAATGTTAGATTGCTAATTTCATTTCTTGGAAGTTAGGTGGGTGAAAAGGGATATGTGATTGTATTATGTAGTGGCAATTATTTCTCTTTCTTCAAATAAAATTCATTCTCCTACCTTTCTGAAGGAAAAAAAAAAAAGCAAGTTCATAAAGTCATTTGTACTATACATGGAGGATAAGTTAACAAGGGCTACTGTGGAACATAACAAGGATTGTTAAATCCAGGAACTTTTGATAAAACTGAAAGTTAGTCTATGCATAAAAATGGACTGGGAGCCTTGTAAAAGCTCAGCAAATCTCCCTTAACCTTTCTGCCCCTAATACAACAACATAAATTATCCAGTTCATTTAACTCATGAACTGGGTATTAGACAATGCAACAACTAAATCAGGAGTGAAAGTAGAAGAGGCAAAAGAAAGAAAACAAGTCAGGTCTTAAATTTCTACTAGTGGGTGTTCTCATACTTTAGTTAACTTCGATCTAAGTTAGTGAATCTAATGAAGTTCATAGCAATGAAAAACAAACATTTAAAATACAATTTTGCTTTTCTTTTAAATTCCAGATAGAATGGCTATTGAAATCTCACTGTGCACAGTATAGGACTACTGTGTTCCATTGTCACAGGTTAGAACTACTGCATCCCACTGTGGCTCTCTTGCCATAAGCTGCTGAGTGTGAATTATTCTTTGGTTTAAAAATGTAAGAATGACTTTGTCAAAAAATATGTATCTTCTTATCTAATAGTATTGCACTTAGAAAAGTACTTTTAAACTTTTGCTCAGCTAGAGAAGGAAATAGAGAAAACACGTATGTAGTATATATAGTGTATGAAAATGAAAGTCTCTCAGTCATGTTCGACTCTTTGCAACCCCATGGAATTCTCCAGGCCAGAATACTGGAGTGGGTAGCCTTTCCCTTCTCCAAGTGATCTTCCCAATGCAGGGATCAAGCCCAGGTCTCCTGCATTGCAGGCGGATTCTTTACCAAACATAGTGTCTGCATAATATTAAAAACTTCAGTATCCAAAAAGACTCAATTTTGCAGTGGGGTGTCTATTTTTTCTTAACAGTGGTAAAATACACAATATATGAAATTACCATTGTATCTATTTAAGTGTTCAATTCAGTGGTGTTAAGTATATTCATATTGCTGTGCCAGAATTTTAGCATTTTGCCAAATTAAAGCTCTGTACATCTTAAACAGTTCCGAACTTCCACTGGATGTCTTTCCTGGCAACTACTACCCTAATTTCTGTCTCAGTAAGGAGTATCTAGCTTCCTTATATAAATGGAATCACACAGTATGTGTCTTTTTGTCATTGGTTTACTTCACAGAGCATAATGTCCCCAAGGTTCATACAATGTTGTTGCATTCATCAGAATTCCCATTCTTTTCAAAGGCTGAATAATATTTCATTGTGTGCATGTACAAGATTTTATTTATCCATTCATCTGTCCATGGAAACTTGAGTTATTTCCACTTTTTGGCTATTATGAATAATACTGCTATGAATATGGGTGTACATATGTTGTATTTTTAAATTAACCTAAGAGATGTGACTTAGCAATTTCACAAACTCCAAATTCTTAAATAAATTCCCTTCAATTTGAAATTGAAATAATGATCTTGAGTTGAAATAATGATCTGGCATTTGCCTTTTACTTCCCCCCCTTCTCTTGTTTGAAATATTTCAATTATCATGACTCGGAAAAATATTTTCATTTCCAAAAAGCATAGTACTTCAAAAGATAATAAGAATTTCAGTGTCACCACAAAAGCTTTATATCCTAAAAGTAAACCTGGATCCTTTTCTCCCATTACCTAAAACCAAATTTTCTGCTTTTTAATCCAGATTTATCCATGCATTATTCCATCAGAATTATCTACTGTCATATTAGAGTTTGAAAGATACATAGAATCTTCTTAAAATTATTCTGAAATGGTAGTTATTCTAAAAATGGAACTCATTTGCATTATATATTATTATTATGTGTAAAACTATACTCAGTTTTTTAAAAGCCTTTCTATTGAATTTCTATATATTTCATGCACACACACACACACACACACAACACAGTTTGCCTGAGGGAGTCCTGGTGTAATATCCACAGAAAACCTTCCAACATAGTTATAAAGAAATGAATTGTGTTACTCAAGAAGTAAATTTTACTGACCCCTTTTGCTAGTCTTGCTTTCCTTGGTTCTGATTGTGATAAGGACTATTTTCATTTTGCAACAGCAGAATTTTTATCCCCTTTGAGCCTTTCTCATGGTCATCTTGTTGTCTGGAGTAGATCTGTTTTAAGACCAATGTGGATTATGTCTTTCTTAGTGGCAGCCTGTTCCTTTCTAATAGTGACATGTGCAGAGAAGCTGGTACCTGCTACTGCTTTGTGGTGGGTGTTTGTGACACTCTGGAGTATCTCCTGCCATTGAAACACCTGGTTCTTCAAACTGCATTATGGAAAAAGCCATTTTACAAAAATCATGGGCAAATCTCCACTGCATGAATGAAAAGGTTGCTCCATGTCATGTCCAGTGTCACTAATGTTATTTGCATTTCACTATGGAAGTAACTCAACACGTTTGCCTTTCCGACAGAAGTCGTTTGAAGACGTGTTTGTGAATGTATTAACTTTGACTCATAGCTGAATTGCTAGATGACACCAGATCTCTCTGTCCTGTTCTGTGAGAACAGCCTCTTCTTTCACTTTATAAAAGAAACTTCATTAACTACAAGGAATGATTCACTTGCTTTTTTTCAGTGTGATCACTTTGTTATGAATAAGCATTCAATTTGACTGGCTACAAGGACACATGCTACACTTAACATAAAAATTAAGTAAGTAATAACTTACTTGTAATCACTATCCCTTTGAATCTCTCAAAAGTTTCCCTGGAGAAGATTCTGGCATATAAATCTATCTACCTATGTGCTGTTCTTAGTCACTCAGTCATGCCCAACTCTTTGTGACCCCATGGACTGTGGCCTGCCAGGCTCCTCTGTCCATGGAATTCTCCAGGCAAGAATACTGGAGTGGGTTACCATGCCCTCCTCTGGGGAATCTTCCCACCCAGGGGTTGAACCCAGGTCTCCTGCATTGCAGGCAAATTATTTACAATCTGAGCCACCAGGAATTTTTATGAATATGTAAACTCCAATTAAGATCACAGAAGTTTTAATGTGATTCTTGTATTATTTTATGCTGACAAGATTTGTAAATTTGTGCTTGTGTTTAATCACGTGCATATTTAAACATGAACATATAAATGCAGGCCACTATTAGTTAACAAAGTTTTTAAGTGATAAAAGCTCAATAGTTAGAAGAAAACGGATATTAATCTGGTTTAAAAGAAGCTGGACATGCACTCCTAGGCTGCTTGGTTTCCCAGAGAGCACAGGTTGTGTTTAGGACCAGAACATGCTTAGTTCTCTATTGCTACTGACTTCTTGTTTTGCTGTTTCTAACAAAAGTTCCCTACTTCTGAAAAGTGCAGGTATTTTTTAATAATTATCATGTGCCACTGTGCTCATTTTGAAAATTATTAGACTAACAAAGATTGAAACTATTTCTTAGTTCTATTCAGGTGAGTTTCTATGAGTTATATTCATAGTTTATATCACAATGACATTCAGTCTCCAAATTCAGAATAATACACCTGATTGACTTTTTATCTGCAAGGTATTTTAGGAGATTACCATTTGGCCATTGGGTAGCAATGAGTTTTACTCTTTCAGCTTCACAGGGAGGGAAACTAGATGTAGCTGGATATATTTGGTATTTACTATATTTTAAATAAGTTCATTGCTATTATGATCTTTCTTCTAAGTCACAATATGGGAAAGCCAGTCATGTCAAATAAAGGAACCAAATTTTCTCTGGGTCTATTATGTAAATATAAAAATTATTTGACTACATAGATCAAAAGCTGCATATTTTTTTAAAAGATGAGTGGAAGCATACATATGTTCATGTGTAGCCTGGTGTGGTGACTAAGTTTACATAGTGTATGCTGTTTCATGGTTTAAAATGTCTTGGGGGACTTCACTGGTGGTCCAGTGGCTAAGAATCTCTCTTCCAATGCAGGGAACATGGGTTTGATTCCAGGTTGGGGAGCCAAAATCCCACATGCAGCAGGGAAACTAATCCCAGGTTCTCAGGAGACCATGCAGCACAACTAGAGAAGCCTGTGTGCTGTAACAGAGATTCCACATGCCACAGTCAAGACCCGACACAGACAAATAAATAAATAGATATTTACAAATAAATAAATAAAATGCCTGTGTGGACTGATGGCCTTTGTGATGTTCAGTTTACTTGGTGAGTCAGAATGTTCTATAATTTATCAATATCCTCACTGTGATACATTCTTATTGTCAGAGTAATCTAAAGATTTTTTCAATAGTATAGTATCACAGTAATCCATAAAAGGATTCTCTAACATTCAATTCTATATACTGTTTGTTACCATAACAAATTAACCAGAATCATTTAGTCTTGGAGAACGATGGCCTCACTAAATCAAACCGGGATCTGCTCCCCTGTGTGCAGTAGAAACAGTCTACTGACCATAGGTTAGGTTGTGGCAAAGGAAAGTGCGGTGTTTACTATAAGGTGACACATGTCCAAGAGGTCCAGGACAGTAAGTGCTGAAAAAGTCCAAATATGTCACAGTTTCAGGAAGGCATTTTTAAAGGCCAGGTGAGGAGGGGCATCCTACCTCATGCACAGTTCTCTGACTGAGTGATGGTGAGGTAACAGGGAGGTGTCAGAGTTCGGTTCAGTTCAGTCACTCAGTCATGTCTGACTGTTTGTGACCCAATGGACTGCAGCACACCAGGCTTCCCTGTCCATCACCAACTCCTGGAGCTTGCTCAAACTCATGTCCATTGAGTCGGTGATGCCATCCAACCGTCTCATCCTCTGTCATCCCCTTCTCCTCTTGCCTTCGATCTTTTCCAGCTTCAGGGTCTTCTCCAATGAGTCAGTCCTTCACATCAGATGGCCAAAATATTAGAGATTCAGCTTCAGCAACAGTCCTTCCAATGAACATTCAGGACTGATTTCCTTTAGGATGGACTGATTTGATCTCCTTGCACAGGAGTTCACATCCTTAGGGTACTGATCCTTAGTCTCCAGGTGGCCCGGCTTTACTGTTCAAGGTCACCAGGAGTTAACTTCTTCCATTTGGTGGAAGTTTCCACATCCTTAAAATAAGTCAGGGAAGGTGCACCAGATACTGTTATCTGGGTACTTGCTAGAAGAGCTACAGCAAAGAACATGGGGGAGAGGTCTGTCCTGGAAAGGTCCCATGGGGTTCTGCTTGGTGGCATCCTCAAAAAAGGACTGTGCCAGGAACCTTTGGGGACCCAGAGCTGCAGTATCAGCTCCCCTGGATGCTGCCACCACCAAGAGCACCCCACAAGTATAGATGAGGAACTGAGTCAGAATTTTCAGAACTTTTAGTCTTGAGGCAGATACTTCACAAAAGTAGGCTACTAGCTAACCCCAAATCAACTGAGTGAGAATTAATCATATTTAAAAAAATGAAATTTGTTAGGAAGAGCTTGTGAGCTTATTTTTAATATAATCAGTTTGATTCCTAACAGTCTATTTTCTGATGAGTATATGAGAAAGCCATTTTCTTCATCTGTCTATAATTCTTAATGCAATCGGCTCTGCTTATGTAAAGTGAAGTGAAACATTCTTTGAGTGATTTGTTAACTCATATGACCATTTGGAATTCAGGGAAAATATCTTAATATTAACACTCTAAAGATTTTGAGAGGCTGAGTGATAACAAAATCATGCTTGATTACATCATCTCCACAAGGCTATTCTTCATAATTAATATTCTTTAATATTTGTTAATATCCCTCTGAACTATGAGGGTTCTTGAAACATAATTTGAAGAAAACTGCAATAGGTTTTACCTGTTTCTAGATTTTCAGATATTTTTTCTTTGGCTTGGATTGGTTCTTAACAAGTTACCTTTTAATTAAAAAAAAAAAGGATTTAAGATAACTTCAGCTTCAACATCCAATATTTAGTCAGAGAATCAGTATAAAGTGTAATTACGAACTGTTGGTGGGCTCAAATTTGTGGTTGTCCAATTCCAACCTGTAGACATATTACAGTTTGGCTTAAGCAGCTTTAAAGAAACATTGACCCAGTCTTGAAAAATCAAGAGATTCCAAACAAAAATACTCACTTCTGGCACTACAGGATAAACTGGAATATTTAGAATGTTAGGAATGCCTCTGTCATGGCAACACTGGGTGGTTGCTAAGTCTTGTTGTCTTGTACAGAAGGAGAGCTGAACAAAGCCTCTGTTGGCTTCCATCTCTTTCATTACCTGCCTGGCCCCTGGAGACGTTGGAATTTATGGTCCTTGATTTCATGGCAATTGACCTTCGGTTTGTTCCTGAACATGAGTCTCCTCTCAAAAAATGGGAAAGATTCAAACAGAAAAATATATGAAGCTAAGTTCATAGCCTTGTAGAGACAATGAGTCAATAAAGGTACAGTTTCCTCTTTCTAGACAATGAAAGTATTAGAAATATGTGATATTTCTAATTTCACACCCACTTCAGTGAATCAAACACTTGATAGGTAGGAAGAGAGTATCACAGCATTGTAAGGGAAAAAAATCAGCAGCACTACAAGGTTTTAAAAACTATATTCTCTCTGTGTTGCATAATGGCAGAGAACAGTGTAAGCAGCTCTGTCCCTTTCCTGTTATTTTATTTCAGTCAGTCAGTTCAGTCACTCAGTCATGTCCAACTCTTTGCGACCCCATGAATCGCAGCCGGCCTCCCTGGCCATCACCAACTCCTGGAGTTTACTCAAACTCATGTCCATTGAGTCAGTGATGCCTTCCAGCCATCTCATCGTCTGTCATCCCCTTCTCCTCCTGTCCCCAATCCCTCCCAGCATCAGAGTCTTTTCCGATGAGTCAACTCTTTGCATGAGGTGGCCAAAGTACTGGAGTTTCAGCTTTAGCATCAGTCCTTCCAAAGAAATCCCAGGGCTGGTCTCCTTCAGAATGGACTGGTTGGATCTCCTTGCAGTCCAAGGGACTCTCAAGAGTCTTCTCCAACACCACAGTTCAAAAGCATCAATTCTTCAGTGCTCAGCTTTCTTCACAGTCCAACTCTCACGTTCATACATGACCACAGGAAAAACCATAGCCTTGACTAGACGGACCTTAGTCGGCAAAGTAATGTCTCTGCTTTTGAATGTGCTATCTAGGTTGGTCATAACTTTCCTTCCAAGGAGTAAGCATCTTTTAATTTCATGGCTGCAGTCACCATCTGCAGTGATTTTGGAGCACCCAAAAGAAAGTCTGACACTGTTTCCACTGTTTCCCCATCTATTTCCCAGGAAGTAATGGGACCACATGCCATGATCTTAGTTTTCTAAATGTGGAGCTTTAAACTAACTTTTTCAGTCTCAACTTTCACTTTCATCAAGAGACTTTTTAGTTTCTATTCACTTTCTGCCATAAGGGTGGTGTCATCTGCATATTTGAGGTTATTGATGTTTCTCCTGGGCAATCTTGATTCCAGCTTGTGCTTCTTCCAGCCCAGCATTTCTCACGATATATTCTGTATAGAAGTTAAATAAGCAGGGTGACAGTATACAGCCTTGATGTACTCCTTTTCCTATTTGGAACCAGTCTGTTGTTCCATGTCCAGTTTTAACTGTTTCTTCCTGACCTGCATATAGGTTTCTCAAGAGGTAGGTCAGGTGGTCTGGTATTCCCATCTCTTTCAGTGCTGGGAGCCAGCATGAGGAACTCCGCCCATGGCAAAGGTCACGAGGAAGGAGGTTCAGCATTATGCAAAGGCGGAATTGAGCCTCAGGAGACCCCTTGTTCCTGAGCATCTACCCCCAAAACCAGAGTCTGCCTACTTTACTGTTTTATGCTCTCACCTACACCTCTGACTTACGGGGGGCTGACCCCCACCACCTCTCTCAGAGAAGGAGTTAACTTGCAGCTCCAGTCAATAAAAATTCCTGGGTGTGACAAGAGTGTTTCAACTTACAAACTCCTCTGAAGGTTCTCTAGCCTGCCTGAGCTGGTTCGTCCAGCCACGTGTGATTGTTTACAGCCTCCCAACCGTGAGAGGCACAAGATGCTTTAAACTTTCTATATATAGATTCTTTTGAGAAGTTACAAAATTATTAGTATAGTGTTAGTGGGTTGGTTAGAGATTATACTGGTGAAGGGTTTTCACTTGTTAAGCCAATATTTGCTGCTAAATCTCCATATTCCCTGCCCTTATAATGAATATAACTAGCATATGGGAGAAATAAATATTAACCTTTGATATTAGTCATGTTAAACCTTAGGCTAAGTAAGTTTCTTTTCTTGATTATAACCCCCTGCACCCTCACCCTATAGGAATGCAACTTTATCTGGTGCCTTCAGAGGGTGGTGCCTAGTTTAAGAAAAAATCACCCCTGGAAAAAAGTTTTCTGGTTGACTGACTGTTATCAGAAAGGGCCATAAAATGTCAGCAGGCCTCATGGCCAGAAGATGATGTAAAACCTCTAAGACCTTTTTGTATACATTTATATGAAGCACCTGATTTTGATAAAGGTCAGGACTGCTGACCCCAGCATGACTTTAAAATTTCCATTTGTCTCTATGTGTAAAAAAAGATATATAAGTAAACCTGAAAATAAAGAAAACGGATCAGTTTCTGGAAAGACTGATTCACCCATGTCGTTCTTTCTTTCCCCTTCTGGCTGAATTCCCATCTGTAGCGTGGATACCCGCCAAGTCTGCTAATTTTGCCTGGGCTTCTAAGATCTGACTGGGGAGGCCTCAGTGTCTCCTCTCCTTTGGGAGAATGGAAAGACACCTGTGGCCTACGGGTAGGTGGTGCAAACTCCTTGTCTTGGAGTTTTATTGGTATTCCACTTAAACCAAGTTATTCAGCCTCTTTTTCTCCACTAATATTTCCTACTACACTATCCTTTTCTAATCTCTCTTTATATTTCTAATTAAATAGCTTTTTCCTAGGATGCCAATTCCGTCTCCCCTTCAAATTACCCTGGATCCACTGGGGCTGGACCCCGGCATTTCAGAATTTTCCAGTTTATTGTGATCCACACAGTCAAAGGCTTTCATTGAGTCAATAAAGCAGAAATAGATGCTTTTCTGGAACTCTCTTCCTATTTTTATGATCCAGAGGATATTTGCAATTTGATCTCTGGTTTGTGTGCCTTTTCTAAAACCAGCTTGAATATCTGGAAGTTCACTGTTCACGTATTGCTGAAGCCTGGCTTGGAGAATTTTGAGCATTATTTTACTAGCGTGTGAGATGAGTGCAATTGTGTGGTAGTTTGAGCATTCTTTGGCCTTGCCTTTCTTTGGGATTGGAATGAAAAGTGACCTTTTCCAGTCCTGTGGCCACTGCTGAGTTTTCCAAGGATCTTATTTCAGTTCCCCTTAAATCTCAGTCATAAAAATGAGATCACTAGGTAATATATAACCTAATTCCTGACTTCTGCTCTATCACATATACATAAAACTTTGTCTAACCTGTTGATTTTTTTCTCTAGATTAAAAGAAATAGGAATGGGGGAGTAAGTAGTTAAAGTATGACTAGGTTTACACCCAGGGCATCCTCCTTAGCAATCTTGCAGGCAGACCACATGGACAAAACAATATCTGAAGAAATACCATGGAGAGTCAGCCAGCCTCATGCAATGGTAATGACACAGAGTTTGACTTCCTGTCTCCATGAGTCACTGAGGTTTGTTCCCCATGTTCCCTTTAAAAACTGTCATGGCTGAACAGAATCTCCAGAGTTGGTTTTGGGGACAGGAGTCTGCCCTCTCCCCAGGTTGCCAACTTTTCTGACTAATGCAACTTTCCTTCAACCAAACCTTGCTCTCAAGCATTCTGAATGGTGAGCAACCAGACCTAAGTTTGGTAACAACATAATGAAAATGTACACATATTCTTTTTTTATTTAAGGCTTTTTTTTTTTTACATAACTCTAATGAGTCAGACCCTGTGTGCTGGGAAACACTTTATGACATGATCCTAGAGTTGCTTGGCTGTGTATATCTGGAGATGAACAAGAAGGGAGCATGGAGAAAGATAATTGCTGAAATGTTCATTCAGTTTTTCTGTAAAATGGCTCTAGTAGCACTTCGTTGTCTTTAACTTCATTTGAAAGAATTTTGTTAAACTGTATTGTGATAACTGTCATATCAGTGTGCATTTTAAAAAAGTCATCAAAATTGATGAATTTTTGTGTAGTCATTTTAATATTGAAGATGGAAGAAAAAAGCAACATTTTCAGCATCGTGCTTTGTTATTTCAAGAAAGGTAAAGACACAACTGAAACTCAAAAGGAAGGTTTGAGCAGTGTATGGAGAAAGTGCTGTGACTGATTGAATATGTCAAAAATGGTTTGTGAGGTTTAGTGCCAAAGATTTCTCACTGGATAATACTTCATGATGAGTAGACAAGTTGAAATTGATAGTGATCAAACTGAGTGATCATTGATTGAGCACAATCAACATTTTACCATACTGGAGATAGCTGACATACTCAAAGTATCCAAACAAAACACTGAAAATCACTTGCACCAAGTTGATTATGTTAATCACTTTGATGTTTAGGTTTCACATAAGTTTTAAGGGAACAAAAACAATCTTCTTGACCATAGTTTTACATGCAATTCTCTACTTAAATGTAATGAAAATGCTCCATATTAAAACCAATTTGTGACAGATGATAAAAAGTGGATACTGTACAATAATGTGGAACAGAAGAGATCATGGGGCAAGTGAAATGAGCCACCACCAACCATACCAAAGGCTGGTCTTCATCCAAAGAAGTGGTGTGGTTATATGTTGGGATTAGAAAGGATTACTTTATTATAAGCTTCTTCTGGAAAACTAAACAATTAATTCAAACAAATACTGCTCCCAATTATGCCAACTGAAAGCAGCACTCACAGCGCTCAATGAAAACCACCGGGAATTAGTCAACAAGAGAGAGGATATGGGGTGGGATGTGGGAGGGGGATTCAGGATTGGGAGCTCATATACACCTGTGGTGGATTCATGTCAATGTATGGCAAAACCAATACGGTATTGTAAAGTAAAATAAAGTAAAAAAATTTTTAAAAAAGTACATAGTCTTCCATCAGAATAAAGCATTTTTTTTGATGACCAGGCAAAAACTGTTACAGCTTGGCCAAGAAGTTCTGATTCATCTGCCATATTCACCAGATTTTGCACCTTTGGATGTCCATTTATTTTGGTTTTCCTAAAATTTCTTAATGGAAAATATTTCAGTTCCCTGGAAGACTGTAAAAAGCACATGAAACCATTCTTTAAACATAAGATAATATGTTTTAGGAAGACGGAATTATGAAGTTGCTTGTAAAATGGCAGAAGGTAGTGTAATAACACTATGAATATGCTGTTCAATAAAATTATCAGTGAAAATGAAAAATATATTTTTTTCTTTCTATTTAAGAACTGAAAAAAAAAAAACTTTTTGGCCAACCCAATAAATTTTAATACAGCACTTTCAATAACAAATCACGGAAGTCATCTACAAAAAGTTTATAAGGAGTCCAGAGATAAAAATCACAAAATTTTGTGGATGAGTATGGAGTTCAGAGTCTAAAATTAGCATGCATTGAAACAGAATTAGCTTCATCTTTTGACTAATGATATATTTTTCTAAATAAGTCTCAGAGAACATTAAGCTGTAAAGAAACGTTTTCAATCATTTCTGTATACAGATTAAGCTCTGAGAATTCCAGGTATGACTTGACATATTAACCTGAGTAGAGCTCAATTTTCCTTATTGAAAAAAATCCCTACATTTTTATTTTGATGCTTTCTATCACCCAAAGTACAGTAACTAGACAGTAAGGCTAGGAGGGAATCTATTTAAAAATATGAAAAAATGAATAAAGACATATTATGTACAGAAGCAAATTGTTTCTAAAGAAAATATTTTTTTCAAAGTGAAGAACCCGGCTAAGTTAATCCATTTTGAATATTTATAGACCATTCCAAACCTTTTCAGAACTTTAACAACTCAATGAGTAGTTAGTCTTTTTCTCACTTTAATTAAACATTTCAGCATGAATTCATTCACTCAACTCTAAGGTCCATTTCCTCTGAAATTATTCATAAGTCTTCTATGTCCTATGGCAGAGAAATGTAAAATATAACAATATCTTTTAAAGTCTTGAAATTAAACTTTGCTAATTTTTTTTTTTACTGAAACACAAGGTTGAGTATGACATCCACAATCCTTTGGGAAGCTAGTAAGACACTTGCAGAAAAAATTTGATTAAGACTTCCTGATGTGTTGCTCAGTTCAGTTCAGTTCAGTCGCTCAGTCGTGTCCAACTCTTTGCGACCCCATGAATCTCCTTGCTGTCCATCACCAACTCCCGGAGTTCACTCAGACTCATGTTCATCGAGTCAGTGATGCCATCATATATATTATTAATCACTAGTTTTTTTTTTTTTTAAGGAACTCTTGCAGAAATAAGAATTTGATCTTTGGTAATTTATTTCTTCTATTGCTAATATGCTCTGTGATTTTGAGCAATTTACTTGCCTGGCTAGCCTTTTGATTAACCCCATATATAATTAAGAAAACAGTTTGATATTTATTAAGTCAAATTAATTAAATATAAAAATTCTGATGCCATGTGTTTTTTTAAACTTTTAATTTGGAATAATTTTAGATCTGTAGAAGAGCTACAAAGACAGTACAGAGTTCCTGTGTGGTCTTCATTCAACTTCCTTAATGTTAATATTTTACTTTGGGATGATATAATTGTCAAAATTAAGAAATCAATACTTGTAAAACATTAATAATTAAGCCTTCAGTTTTGACTGGGTTTCACCAATTTTTCCACCGTCTTTTTTTCTCTCAGGATCAGATCTCTAAATTCCACCTTTAATCTTGTGCTCATGTCTCCTTGGCCTCTTCAGTCTGTGACAGTTTCTTAATCTTTCCTTGTCTTCATGACCTTTGAAAAATACTGCTTGAGTATTTGTTGAATGTCCTTCATTTGGCAATATCTAGTGTTTCCCATGAACATATGTGTTACATACTCTTCTCATTGCATCATGTCACAGGGACATGGTATCAAATTGAGAGCACTGGGGACACTTGCTTTGATCACTGGTTAAAGGGTCTGTGGTCTTTTCTACCCTAAAATTACTATTTCTCTTTCCTACTCCTAGAAGCAAATCCACTAAGTTCAGCCGACACTGAAGGGGAAGGGAATGAAGGTGAACTTCCCAGGAGAAAGAGTATCCAAGAGTTTGTGTTCATATGCTAAAATCAGAGCAAATTTGAGGGTACACAAAGACTCTATTTCTCCTTAAGATTTTCTCTAGGGATTCTGATATTTACCAGTGGATCTTACCTGATGTGATTACTTCTACAGAATTTAACTGGAATTCTTCCATAAGAAAGATTTGTTTCTTCTCTCCCACTGTTTTATTCAATGATATCATTCAAGTCTCATGAAAACTTCCTTTTTTTTCTTTTTGCATTATAATCTACTATTATGATGATCACATTGTTTCAGCTGTTCCAACTTCTGCAGTTAAAAGCCCTCTCAGATCCACTTCTGTGGCCATTTGACATAACCCTTCAAGCTTTATGCTTTGCATGTGTGTTCACTTCCACACTTTGTATCACTGTCAGACAATGGTGCTAGCTCATCTTGTATTTTCCCTGCTTCAGTGCTAGAATCAATCACTTCTTCATGACAATGATGCTTGTATTAGTTTCTTGGGACTTCTATAGTGTGATCCCACAAACTAAGTCGCTTAAAGACAATAGAAATCATTCTTGCACAGTTCAGAATGCTGAAATTGAAGGGCTGTGTCCTTGCCAGCTACATACTTCTCTTCCCACTTTGGGCACTTGCCAGCCATTCTGTTTTCCATGGTTTGCAGCCACTCACTCTGGTTTCTGCCTGTGTCACTCCATGGCCCTTCCTTCTACATGTCTTTCCATGTCCTCTCCTATTCTCATTTCAATAAAGGGGCACCAGTCATTGGATTTAGGGTTCACTCTAATTCATGGCCTTGCCATGGCAAAGGGGCTTGCCTAGTTCAATGAAACTATGACTCATGCCATGCAGAGCCAGTCAAGATGGATGGATCATAGTGAAGAGTTCTGACAAAATGTAGTCCACTGGAGGAGGAAATGGCAACCCATTCTAGTATTCTTGCCTAGAGAACCCCATGAATAGTATGAAAAGGCAAAAAGATATGACACGGGAAGATGAGTGCAGCCATGAAATTAAAAGACACTTGCTCCTTGGAAGGAAAGCTATGACAAACCTAAGCAGCATAACAGAGATATCACTTTGACAAAAAGGCTCTGTATACTCAAAGCAATGGTTTTCCCAGTAATCATATATGAATGTGACAGTTGGATCATAAAGAAGGCTGAAAGCCAAAATATTGATGCTTTCAAATTGTGGTTTTGGAGAATACTCTTGAGAGTCCCTTAGACTGCAAGGAGATCATACCAGTCAATCCTAAATCCTAAAGGAAATCAGTCCTGAATATTCATAGGAAGGACTGATGCTGAAGCTGAAGCTCCACTACTTCGGTCACTTGATGCAGAATTGACTCATTGGAAAAGACTGATTCTCGGAAAGATTGAAGGCAAAAGGAGAAGGATAAGATGGTTACCTAGCATCAGTGACTCAATGAACATGAATTTGAACAAACTGGGAAATAGTGGAGACAGAGGAATATGGTGTGCTGCAGTTCGTTGGTCACAAAAAGTCAGACAGGACTTAGTGACTAAATAACAGCAACAACTAATTCAATATGACCCCATTTTAATTAATGGCATCTGCAAATACTCTATTTTGAAATAAAGTGGTATTCTGAGGTTCTGGGTAGAAATGAATTTAGAATGACACTACTCATCTCACTACATATTCAGAAATCAAGATCTGTTCATTGCATTTTAAAAGGAAAATTATTATGTGTATATGTATAATATACATATAATATATAAAAAATATAAATTAAAATGTGATGTTTTATGTTATAGCTCTCTTAGTAACTGCATTACTTTATCCCTTTGCTTTACATTTTATTTCCAAGTCAAGTAACTTCCTTAGATATAATATTGAAAGTATATTTAATCTCAATTTTAAATATATAAATTCCAAAATAACTTTTAAGAAATCAAATCTTATAGTTGAAATAATAATGATGTTGTTAAAGTTCATTTTGCATCTTTCAGATGACCAGAGGAAAGTTAAAATCATAAAATTTACATTACTTCCAATTGACATAATGTAACTTCAATTTTAATGTCTAAATTGTAAAATACTTCAAAGATACAGCATAGGTACACTATAATAACACAATGTATCCACCACCCACTTTACCACATAGTTTGGTCATTTTTGCAACATGATTTTTTTAAAAGCAAACTAAATTCCTCAAAAATAACTAAAATTGAAAACCCTTTAAAAATAGTGTATATTCAAATTATTATCTAAAGCTATAATCATGTTTTCACAAACATTATTGTTTTCATATTTATGTAAATAACACTATGGTATGCTTACTATTTTTCCATTTTCTTTTATTTTTTACTATTCATCTATGTTAACAAGGGCTTCCCTGGTGGCTTAGAGGTTAAAGCGTCTGCCTCCAATGTGGGAGACCCGGGTTCGATCCCTGGGTTGGGAAGATCCCCTGGAGAAGGAAATGGCAATCCACTCCAGTATTCTTGCCTGGAGAATCCCATGGATGGAGAAGCCTAGTAGTTTACAGTCCACGGGGTCGCAAAGAGTCGGACACGACTGAGCGACTTCACCTTCACCTTCACCTATGTTAACAAACATAGTATGTTTTAGTAGCTATATTTTATACATAAATATAGAAAAATATAGAATAATTGACTATTAATTCACTTCTCTATTAAACCAAATTTAGGTTGCTTCTTTTCTTTTAATATTAAAATCATTCTTCAGTTGATATCTTTCAACAAAGAATGGCTGATTCTTATTGCATGTGGATGAATAGCTCTAGTAATATTCTTGCATACTTGCTTACTAGCAAGGTAGCAAGAATCTGCTTCTCTGAATCTATGCCTATTTATCTCAAATATAGGCTATTTTACATCTGCACCATATTTATTTATATTTTTACCATTTGATAGATTTGAAATTATATCTCATTGACTTAATAAATACTTCCTTATCTTCTAGTAATATTGAGCTTACAAAATGTTCATTGACAACTCAGAGCTTTCATTGGTCATTTACCTGTTCAAATCCTTGACTCCTTTTAGTTATTCTTTGTTTTCTCTTTTAGAAACTTTAATGCATTCAGACAGTAAATCTTGGCTAGTTATAGGCAAGGTGAATATAATTTTGCAGCTCACAGCTTTGATTTAGCTTTTTTTATAAGACAAAGATTCTACATTTCAAATGTGTTGAAATTAACTGTGTTTTTCATTTGCTGTTTTGTGTATATAGATATGTGTGTTTTTGTGTATGCATAATTATTTTTAAAATTATTATCATGAGGTCATATATTCTTTTAAATTACATGCTTATTCCATCTAGATTATATTTTTACGAAATATAAGGTAAGTATTCTTTCATAGTTTTTTTTTTTTCCCGTTTGGACAGCTAACGTTTCCAACATTATACATTACATAATCCACCCTCTCTTGAGTGATGTGGTTATAAAACATCTACCTCTTGTATATTCTGAATCTATATATCTATATGTGTTTGCTTCTGGGGCCATCTCTTCATTTCCATTTCTATATTTGTTTATTTTAATTTCTACCTATTTGGCTACTTACTATGTCAAGTGTTCTCTTTTCACTTTTCTATATGGGCTGTATAATGTACTGGTTTACCATATAATATTTAGAGTTTGCAAATCAGGATTCAGCTCTCAATATCATCCTTGTTTAACAGTATGACACTAGCAAGTTACTTCCACTTTCTGTGTCTTAATTTCTCATCTACAAGGTAAAGGTATTAATGGTTCCTGTGCTATAGCGTTCTTTCAAAAAGCAAATGTGTTTATTCATGTAAAGCACCAGAACTGTTCCTAGAAAATACTTAATAATTAGTCATTATTCAAAATTGTCTTGATTTATCTTGGTCTTTCACTCTGTAAATTTTAAAATCAGCATTCCAAATAGCTTAATAAACCCTATCCAGATTTTTTATTGAAATTTCAATGAATTTATAGAGTAATTTATGTTCTCTAGCTAATTCTGTAAAACAGTTTTGCTTGGGCAACATTAATTTCTAACAAGTTGTGATAGTTATGTATAATTCCTGATAGACAATACTTTGTGAAAGTTGTTTTGCAAAACTTCCTGATTATAAAGTAATTTCAGAATTTTTTTTAATAGAAGAGTAACTTAACCATCATGAAAATTATTCCCTAATGCTACAAATGACTGACACTTGCTTGGTGTGTCACTGAAGCCTAAATCACTAGAGAAATGGTGTCTTTTATCAAAACAGATTTGTTGTAGGACCTACTTTGTAGCACAGGGAAATACACTCAATATTTTCAATAATCTGTAAGAACAAAGAATCTGAAAAATAATATGTATATACACACACACATATGTGAGAAAATATATATACATACATATATTTGAGAATATATATATGAAAAATGAAAGTGAAAGTAACTCAGTCATGTCCAACCCTTTGCAACACCATGGGCTACAGAAGTCTCCATGCCAGAATACTGGGGTAGGTAGCCTTCCCATTCTCCAGGGGATCTTCCCAACCCAGGAATTGAACCCAGTTCTCCCACATTGCAGGTGGATTCTTTACCAGCTGAGCCACAAGACTAGTCCAAGAATACTGGAGTGGGTAGCCTAGCCTTTCTCCAGGGGATCTTTCCAACACAGGAATCAAACCGAGTCTCCTTCATTGCAGGCAAATTCTTTACCAACTGAGCTATCAGGGAAGCTAGGGCTGATATATATATGTATGTATATGCCAAATAAGTTACTTAAAATATTTGGTGCTATAAAACAGAGAAACAATATCTAATTCATGATCTTGTCATAAAGAAGAAAACACAATAAGGGAAAATAAGGGCAAAATTATAATTACTGTGGAAAATTCTTAAAGAGTTGGGAATACCAACCACCTTACCTGCCTTCTGAGGAATCTGTATGCAGGTCAAGAAGCAACAGTTAAAACCAGACATGGAACAGCAGACTGGTTCCAAATTGGGAAATACTGTATATTGTCACCCTGCTTATTTAGCATATGCAGAATACATCATTGGAAATGCCTGGCTGGATGAAGCATAAGCTGAAATCAAAATTGCCAGGAGAAATATCAATAATCTCAGATATGCAAAGGACAACACCCTTATGGCAGAAAGCAAAGAGAGACTAAAGAGCCTCTTGATGAAAGTGAAAGAGGAGAGTGAAAAAGTTGGCTTAAAACTCAACATTCAAGAAACTAAGATCATGACATCTGGCCCCGTCACTTCATGGCAAATAGAAGGGGAAACAACAACAAACTTTTGTTTTCTTGGGCTCCAAAGTCACTGCAGATGGTGATTGCAGCAATCAAATTAAAAGATGCCTGCTCCTTGGAAGAAAAGCTATGACCAATGTAGACAGCATATTAAAAAGCAGTGACATTACTTTGCCAACAAAGGTTCATCTAGTCAAAGCTATGGTTTTTCCAGTAGTCATGTATGGATGTGAGAGCTGGACTATAAAGGAAGCTGAGCACTGAAGAATTGATGTTTTTGAACTATGTGAGTCCCTTGGACTGCAAGGAGATCAAACCAGTCAATCCTAAAGGATATCAGTCCTGAATATTCATTGGAAGGACTGATGTTGAAGCTGAAACTCCAATACTTTGGCCACCTCATGTGAAGAAACTGACTCATTTGGAAAGACCCTGATGCTAGGAAAGATTGAATGCAGGAGGAGAAGGGGTCGACAGAGGATGAGATGGTTGGATGGCATCACTGACTCGATCGACATGAGTTTGAGAAAACTCTGGGAGTTGGTGATGGACAGGGAAGCCTGGCCTGCAGTCCATGGGTAGCAAAGAGTCGGACATGACTGAGCGACTGAACTGAAGAATTATAAACATTGAGGCTACTTAAGTATAGAAGCCATTTTGTTTTCTTTCTTCTTTTTTTCCTTCTCCTTGCTATTCAGGAAGAACAGAATACAATCTTGGGAAGGCAATTTATGGCCTTCCTGCCCTGATATATAGAAGGGAGTTTGGAGACAAAAAACTAGCCAATCTTAAGGAAGCTGGACCACTGGGAAGATGATTCCTCAGAAGCCTTGAGTGAGCAGAAGACAGAGGCATCGGAGGGCTACGGAGTTAAACCATATAATGTCGACCTTTCAACCATGCGTGGTAACAGGACTGATCCACTGCTTATGCCCAAAGTGCCATAATGTCAACGTCCGGTTGGGACTCAGAGGATTTCCCCAGTCTGGCTCCAGTGTCTCATCTGTTAATCACCAGTGAGAGGGGGATGAGTGAGATGGTCCCCTGCATTCCATCAGCCAGACACACACAACACACCAGGCCACACAAGAACTCGACTCTGATCAAAACTGTAAGGTGGAGCTGAGCATGTGAGAGAAATGGAGTTAAACCTTCTATTTCACTGAGAGGATAGAAAGAGAAGTAAGACAGAGAAAAAGAGATAAAACTTAGAGAGTAGAATCTGGGAAGGAAAATGTCAGGAAACCAGGAAAAATCAGTTTCCTGAAGGAGAGTTAAAATATCAAATGCTGCTAAAATCAAGTAGAATGAGAACCAGAATTTTGCTTAAGAAACTTTAAATGAAGGCATCTGTAACTCAACTTGTTCAAAATAACATGTATTTTTTTCTAGGTTAGAATGATCTCTTGGTTTGTACCCTTTTAGTTCATCCTATTTCACCATATAAAATGCACATTCTTTAGCCATCCTATCTCTGCATATGGATAGGATGCATCCAACAAGATACATTTTCCTAAAAAGAAGATCTAACTATATCTCTTGCTTATCCCTTCAAGGTTACTCTCTACTCACAGTGTAAAGTCCAGTATTCTTTGGACAATATGTAAGAATCTGTATACATTCAATAGAATGAGTTCTAATTTTTTCTAAATTTAGAATTCTGAATATTTGAAATCAAATAATTCTAAATATTTAAATAATCATTAATCTTGTATTTTTAAATTAATTTTAAAATGCACTATTCTGGTCAGTCGTCTTACAAAGAACTTAACACACATTTTTCTCTTTTATATCATGCATTGTGTTAAGATGTCTATTTAAGATCTGTCCTTTCAGTACACTTGATTAGAAGAATCATATCACTCAATTGGGTTCTTAAGTATCTTGCATATTTATGTAAAGCCTGGAAAAATGGATATTACATGTCCTATAGGCATTGAAATTGGTACAGTCTATACTTTCAGAAAGAATGCATGTAAGAGTTTTCTAAAGTATTAAAAAGAAATCAGAGCCTCTTCTGCTCAGCAGTTATATTTCTTGAATGAATATAAATAAAATAGAAATTTAGTTTATGCAACCATTTCTGCATACTTAATGTGTGCCAACTCACAAGAGGGAACACACTCAGTGGACTGTCAAGTCAGTTTTATAAATTAAAAACCAGATGTCAGATGGTGAAGAATTTACCAAGAGAATGCCATGTGTGCCAATGGCCTAGGGGCTCAGCTAGAGGTTTTTTTTGTGTGTGTGTGAGATGTTGCTTTAGATTATATTATGCTCAAAAATTTTTAAACTTCTACTGTAAAATAATCTGTTGAGGAAAAAAAAGGGAAATTCAGATTTAATTTTGAATTAACAGATCTGCAAGAATGATTATGGTACTGCATCTTTTGTAATAAACAAAATACTTTGTTCATCATTTCCTACATAATTAAAATTACTTCTAATGACTAAGTTTCTTATAAGTAACTAACTTCTTCAATAAAAAGGCACCAATATGCTCACTTTTAAACCATAAAAATTCTATATTGAATCATAATAATAATAAATAATCCATTCATATAAATTAACAATTTTCATTATGGGATATGTAAGAAAAGATCCTAATTTTGTGATAAGTGGTTCCATTTTATACTCTTTCCTATTTGTTTCTCTTTAGAGGAACTGTTAGAATTTCAGTTTTAATCATATAATATTGATATATGTAATAAATATATGGTGCTTCCCTGGCAGCTCAGAGGTAAAGAATCAGCTTGCCAAAGCCAGACACCTGGGTTTGATTCCTGGCTAAGGTGGATCCTCCAGAGAAGAAAATGGCAACACACTACCATGTTATTGCCTGGGAAATGTCATGGACAGACAAGCCTGGCAAGTCACAGTCCATGGAGTCTCAAAGAGTCAGATGAGACTTAGTGACTAAACAACGAAAATTAAATATATAATGATTATTTCAACCAAATGAACTGTTTAAGTCAGATAAGTAGAAATTTCAGTAAATATCTAAAAGCATGCAATATTGATTCCTAATTTCAGATTAGAAATCTAAAACGCAAGTCACTGAGTTTTTCCTGTAAAGCACCAGATAGTGAATATTTTAGGCTTTGCAGGCGCTTGGTCTCTACTGGGGCTCAATTCAGTTGCAGTAAAATATCTATAGACAGCTTTGGAACCAATAGTGTGGCCATGGTCCATGAAACTTACAAGGCAGGCAACAGGCTGGATTTGACCCTTGAGCCATAGCTTGTTGACCTTTGAACTTCAGTGTTCAGATACTTATGCTTCAATTGTGACTGAATTGTCACTGTGCTGGTTTGTTTTTTAATTTTCAGTCTTAATTTTGAATTTTTTGAAACACAGTTGATTTATAATGTTGTGTTAATTTCTGCTGCACAGCAAAGTGACTTAGCCAACAAATTCTTTTTCATATTGCTCTCCATTTTGGTTTATCACAAGATATTGAATATAGTTTCCTGTGCTATAGACTAGGACATTGCTGTTTATCCATCCTATATATTGATATAATAGCTTACATTTGCTAACCCCACTGTTGTTTTGGAATTCAATCAATCCTTTCCAAGTAGTATGACTTAATTAGCTAGTTCTCTACATTTCAAATTCTTAAATTTTCTAATGGAAATATTTATTTTGTAAAAAGGTTTGAGATAACTGCCCACTAATTCCCCTAAAGTATTTGGCAGAGGGCATCTTGACACATGAAAGCAGTTAACAAACCTTAGTGGTATTATTACTTTTTCTAAGATTATATATTTTTTGTAATGCAATATAGATAAATATATATTTTTTTTTCTCACCAAGATTATATATTACATAATTCATAAAGTATGTCATTTATTCAATTCAACCTAACACAGATATTATTTATTTAGGAACAATTGTTCTTGACATTTTTGTTGCCCAGCAACTTTGGTGATTCCCCTATCCCTTTAGTCTTGTATGTTATGCTACTTAAAATGCTTCAAAGAACTCAAATTATACTACTTTTAAATTAATTATACTACATTTTTAAATTAATCTTACCACTTTAATTAAATTTTCATTTAGTCAACCAATTATATGTACAAATTTGGGACAGACAAAACAGGTAATGCTAAAGTCCAGACACATTAAGATTAAGGAAAGACAGATTATGTGCAGAATTTAATTGACCCATATTTGCATTAAAACAAGTGATTCTGAGGTTTTCACATGTTAATCACCAGTTATAAGGAACAGCAAACTTATAAAGAAATTAATTTGGTGTTGAAAGTAAGGGAAATGAAATATATGCTTTTGATATTTCAAATAATACAAATTGGCACAATCTAGGCTTCATAAAATAAAAATATGATTGACAGTTATAAAAATGTCTTAGCAAAATTTTTCTTTATACCATGTATATATATACATATTCATATAAATGTATATATGGCTATATAATTATTTGAATATATTGCATGCTTTTATNAGAAATTAATTTGGTGTTGAAAGTAAGGGAAATGAAATATATGCTTTTGATATTTCAAATAATACAAATTGGCACAATCTAGGCTTCATAAAATAAAAATATGATTGACAGTTATAAAAATGTCTTAGCAAAATTTTTCTTTATACCATGTATATATATACATATTCATATAAATGTATATATGGCTATATAATTATTTGAATATATTGCATGCTTTTATCCCTCAATGAGATTTTTTTCTTAATATATATATTTATTAAAGTATAGTTGAGTTACAATGCTTCAGGTACACAGCAAGCTGATTCAGTCACGCATCTATACATACATTACCTTTGAAATTATTTTACACTGTATGTTATTACAAGACATTGACTATAGTTCCCTGTGCTATACAGTAAATCTTTGCCACTTGCAGTATATCTATTTTTTAAATTATAAGTCTAGCATTTGACTAATACAAAATCAAACGAGTGGAATCTAAATGTCATAAAATTTTTAGTTAGGCAAAAGTTCATAAATAAATTTTCTAAAATATATATATTTTACATATTATTTATACATATGTATTTAAAAGCTTTTCTGCTAAGCTTAATAAGGGTTTAAAAAAAATCATAAAAGAGAAGAGATGGAGAAGTTGGAAAACATAACCTAAATGATTGGGAGCACTGAATATGAAATAGAAAAAGGTGAAACAAACTGGATTAAAGTAAAGGATCATCATATAATCTAGTTGTTTTTTTGCTTTTAATGTGACTGCTCATTAGAGACATATCTGGAGTCCTGGGGCGGGGGGAAAGCAATACCTTGGGATTTGTATTTTTCAAAAAATTCCAAAATAATTCCAATATGCATCTGGATTTAAAATAAAATTTATTGGTGTTTTTCTTTCTGGCTTACTTCACTCTGTATAATAGGTTCCAGTTTCATCCATCTCATTAGAACTGATTCAAATGAATTCTTTTTAATGGCTGAGTAATACTCCATTGTGTATATGTACCACAGCTTTCTTATCCATTCATCGGCTGATGGACATCTAGGTTGTTTCCATGTTCTGGCTATTATAAACAGTGCTGCAATGAACATTGGGGTACATGTGTCTCTTTCAATTCTGGTTTCCTCGGTGTGTATGCCCAGCAGTGGGATTGCTGGGTCATAAGGCAGTTCTATTTGCAGTTTTTTAAGGAATCTCCACATTGTTCTCCATAGTGGGATTGGGAGCTAATAGACACCCATGGTGGATTCATGTCAATGTATGGCAAAACCAATACGGTATTGTAAAGTAAAATAAAGTAAAAATAAAATTATAAAATAAAATTTAAAAAAAAAGTAATTGCAGGCTTTTCTATTAAATTGTAGCTTTGGTGATATAGAGTTCTATTAATTTTCTGTTGACCAAACATGATACAATGGTATTGAGTATTAGTCACCTGAGCACAATAGTAAAAGATGTTTATCAGTTTTCAGAATCAATATCCAGACAAAAAAATAAAAGATAATTACAACTGCAAGCTATAATGGTAACATGATTAGCTTAACAATATAAACCAATTACATATAATTTTGGGGTCAAGCAGAGTGATGTGGTATGTGGAAGTGCGTACATGCACAAGTTTTAATCTGCCCAGCCAGTCTATGTCTTTTGGTTGGTGAATTTAATCCATTTACATTTAAGGTAATTATCAATATGAGTGATATTAGTTCAGTTCAGTTCAGTTCAGTTGCTCAGTCGTGCCCAACACTTTGTGGCCCCATGGACTGCAGCATGCCAGGTTTCCCTGTCTATTGCCAACTCCCAGAGCTTGCTCAAACTCATGTCCATCGAGTCAGTGATGCCATCAAACTACCTCATCCTGTGTTATCCCCTTCTCCTGTTTTCAACCTTTCCCAGCATCAGTGTTTTTTCCAAAGAGTCAGTTCTTTGAATCAGGTGGTCAAAGTGTTGGAGCTTCAGCTTCAACATCAGTCCTTCCAAAGAATATTCAGGACTGATATCCTTTAGAATTGACTGGCGATCCTATTATCATTTTCTTAATTGTTTTGAGGTTATTTTCTGTAGGTAGGTCTTCTATTGTGTTTCCTGCCTAAAGAAGTTATTTTAGCATTTGCTGTAAAGTTGGTTTGGTGGTGCTGAATTCTCTTAACTTTTGCTTGTCTGGAAAACTTTTGATTTCTCCATCAAATCTGAAAGAAAGTCTTCTTAAGTAAAGTATTCTTGGTTGTAGGCTCTTCCATTTCATCACTTTAAATATATAATGCCATTCCCTTCTGACTTGTAGAGTTTCTGTTGAAAAATCAGCTGACAACCTGATAGGGGTTCCCATGTATTTTATTTGCCATTTTTCCCTTGCTGCTTTTAATATTTTATCTTTGTCTTTAATTTTTGTCAGCCTGATTACTATGTGTCTTAGTGTGTTCCTCCTTGAGTTTGTCCTGCCTGGGACTCTCTGTGCTTTCTGGACTTGGTTTTCTGTTTCCTTTCCTTTGTTAGGGAAAGAAAGTGAAAAACACTCAGTCATGCCCAACTCTTTGCAACCTATGGACTGTACAGTTCATGGAATTCTCCAGGTCAGAATACTAGAGTGAGTACCTGTTCCCTTCTCCAGGGGATCTTACCACCCAGAGATCAAACCCATGTCTCCCACATTGCAGGCAGATTCTTTACCAGCTGACCCACCAGGGAAGCCTGTTATTAGGGAAGATTTCAGCTATTATCTCTAAAAATATTGTCCCAGGTCCTTTCTCTCTCTCTTCTCCTTGGGACCTCTGTAATGTGAATGTTGGTACATTTAATGTTGTCCTAGAAGTCTCTCAGACTGTCTTCATTTTTTTTTTTTTCATTCTTTTTTCTATATTCCATTCTGTTGCAGTGATTTCCACCAGTCATGAAACACCTGGAGTAACAGGTAAATTTGGCCTTGGAATGTGGATTGAAGCAGGGCAAAGACTAATAGAGTTTTGCCAAGAAAATGCACTGGTCATAGCAAACACCCTCTTCCAACAACACAAGAGAAGACTCTACACATGGATATCACCAGACGGTCAACACCAAAATCAGATTGATTATATTCTCTGCAGCCAAAGATGGAGAAGCTCTATACAGTCAACAAAAACAAGACCAGGAGCTGACTGTGGCTCAGATCATGAACTCCTTATTACCAAATTCAGACTTAAATTGAAGAAAGTAAGGAAAACCACTAGACCATTCAGGTATGACCTAAATCAAATCCCTTATGATTATACAGTGGAAGTGAGAAATAGATTTAAGGGCCTAGATCTGATAGATAGAGTGCCTGATGCACTATGGAATGAGGTTTGTGACATGGTACAGGAGACAGAGATCAAGACCAACCCCATGGAAAAGAAATGCAAAAAAGCAAAATGGCTGTCTGGGGAGGCCTTACAAATAGCTGTGAAAGGAAGAGAAGTGAAAAGCAAAGGAGAAAAGGAAAGATATAAGCACCTGAATGCAGAGTTTCAAAGAATAGCAAGAAGAGATAAGAAAGCCTTCTTCAGCAATCAGTGCAAAGAAATAGAGGAAAAGAACAGAATGGGAAAGACTAGAGATCTCTTCAAGAAAATTAGAGGTACCAAGGGAATATTTCATGCAAAGATGGGCTCGATAAAGAACAGATATGGTCTGGACCTAACAGAAGCAGAAGATATTAAGAAGAGGTGGCAAGAATACATGGAAGAACTGTACAAAAAAGATTTTCATGACCCAGATAATCACGATGGTGTGATCACTCATGTAGAGCCAGACATCCTGGAATGTGAAGTCAAGTGGGCCTTAGAAAGCATCACTATGAACAAAGCTAGTGGAGGTGATGGAATTCCAGTTGATCTATTTCAAATCCTGAAAGATGATGTGAAAGCACTGCACTCAATATGCCAGCAAATTTGGAAAACTCAGCAGTGGCCACAGGACTGGAAAAGGTCAGTTTTCATTCCAATCTCAAAGAAAGCCAATGTCAAAGAATGCTCAAACTACCACACACTCGCACTCATCTCACATGCTAGGAAAGTAAGGCTCAAAATTCTCCAAGCCAGGCTTCAGCAATACATGAACCGTGAATTTCCTGATGTTCAAGCTGGTTTTAGAAAAGGCAGAGGAACCAGAGATAAAATTGCCAACATCT
>SJYT01066222.1:35508-59764 GCA_006410635.1 Cephalophus harveyi
GATAGTTTACATGTTTCAATGCCATTCTCCCAAAAGATGTGTATAAGAGACAGCCCCTCCACCCCCCGCCCCAGGGTTTTATCTTGTCCCTTCATTTGTGACATAGCTTTCTGCTTTTTCATCCTGATTAAATTTCTGGTATGTGGTTTTTTGTTTCAGTCATTGTGAGACTGAGGTTCTTCTTTTTCTTCTGTCTGCCCTCTGATGGAGGAGGCTAAGGGGCTTGTGTAAGCTTCCTCATGGTAGGGACTGTTGGTGGGAAAAACTGAGTCTTGCTCTGGTGGTTAGGGCCTTGCTCAGTAAAGTTTTAATCCAATTATCTGCTGATTATTAGGGGTGTGATCCCACCCTGATAGTTATTTGACCTGAGGTGACCCAGCCTGGTGTCTATAGGCACTATGTCTATGGGCATTAACTGTGGTTAATGATGACCTCCAAGAAGGCTTATGCCTAGGGGAACCTTCCCAGACTGCTGCTGCCAGTGCCCCTGTCCCTGTGATGAGACCCTGCCATCCCACACCTCCACCAGGAGACCCTCCAACACTAGCAGGCAATTTTGGTTCAGTCTTCTGTGGAGTCTCTGTGTCTTTCCCTTCGGTCTTGGTGTGTACAAGATTTTATTTATGCACTTCAATACTGGAGTCTCTGTTTCCCCCAGTCCTGTAGAAGTCCTATAATCAAATCCTGCTGGTCTTCAAGGTCAGATTCCCTGAGGAATCTCAGTCCCTTTGTCAGGTCCCCAGCTTGGGAAGCCCCTCTCTAACTCTAGGTCTAGAGGCTGGAAGTCTGAGATCAGGGTGTCATCTTGGTCTTCTGAGGGCCCTCTCCTAGGATCAGACAACTCTCGGTATCCTCAGAGGGCTGAAAGACCCTCAATAAACAGATATGTTGTTCATAATCAACCTTTCCCTGATAAGTCATCATCCTACAATACAAGCATGGCTATTAAACTTGCACTTAAGGGTCTTGGGATATTCTACTCTCCTAGGATCAGACAACTCTCGGTATCCTCAGAGGGCTGAAAGACCCTCAATAAACAGATATGTTGTTCATAATCAACCTTTCCCTGATAAGTCATCATCCTACAATACAAGCATGGCTATTAAACTTGCACTTAAGGGTCTTGGGATATTCTGATTATTTATTTATTTTAATATGATATTTCCAATTTTTATCTTGTGTAATCTGGTACAAACCAACTAAAATCATGCTGTTTTATTTTTAATTTACCTATAGTTTGAAGTAACATGATACCTCATACCCAAAGTTTACTTGGGTATGTTTACTACTTTGTCAGAGAGGTATGACTTCTCAACTTAGTATGCACACCCAGAAATCAATGAATTATCCTATTTCTGTTAAAAATATACTGAGTTTGAAGTATTAGAAGAAAATGAGACTGTTTACTGAACTCCATAGGTGACTTGTAGACATCAAAATTACAAACACATTGTTATCAGTATGTATTTTCACTATCGAAATTTTACATATTTCAAGATTTTATTTTTTTTAAGATATTTGATATGGACCACTTTTAAAGTCTTTATTAAATTTCTTACAATATTGTTTATGTTTTATGCTTTGGTTTTTAGCTGTGATGTTTGTGGAATCTTAGCTCCCTGAGTGATCAAACACATACCCCCTGGGTGGGAAGGTGAGGTCTTAACTACTTGACCACCAGGGAGGCCTTCATAATCCAAGATTTTAAATGACTATTTCAAATTACTTTTGATAGCATGGGTAGTGAAGACATTAACAAATGTTTACTTGAAATATCTTTTCTTCCCTGTGTATAAATGATTATCATAATTTCACTAATAAAATATCTTAGAATTTTTCCATTTGGCCCATATGTTAAAAAAAAAAAAGAAAGAAAATAGTAAATTACCAGCGGCCAGGTTATGTGTTGAGCAACTTTTATTACTTTTGGTTTATTTCAAAGCCTCAGTCAGTAATATATGTAAAGAATTACTGAGCAGTCTTTTCTTATTTGATTCTAACAACTGTGAGACAGAAATCAACATACTTAAAATACATAAATATCGAAACATGTGGTTCACCTTAAATGTTTAAAGCTCTGGAGCTTTACCTGCAGAGACAAACTAAACTTAATTGAGAAAGGAGGAAGGAAATATTTGAAAAACAACACAGACTTGTTTTTAGAGATCATGGTCAACTTTTATCTCCCTAAAAGGATAAAAATTTTAACTATAATATAGCCTTCCCCAATACAAATCAAACCCAAAAGTATCCAATGCATAATTTTATGAGTTTTAAAATATGCTTCCTAAAAAAAAGTACAGGTAATTTTTCTTGTGGTTTATTGGTGATCCTGAAGATTGTGTTTAAAGATAACATTTTTAAGGAACATGGCAGGCAACTGCTTTAATGTTGATTTACTACCTTTCTGCATAGAAATCAGTCTTTGAATGATAATTTGTGCTTGAATGCTCAGTTGCTTCCGTTGTGTCTGAGTCTTTATAATCCTGTGTACTGTAGCCCACCAGGCTCCTCTGTCCATGGGGATTCTACAGGCAAGAATACTAGAGTGGGCTGCTATTTCCTCCTCCAGGGGATCCAGGAATCAAACTTGCATCTCTTATGTCTCCTGCATTGCCAGGTATGTTCTTTACCATTAGCACCACCTGGGAAACCCTTCTTGAAAACTTGTAGAAGAAGGCAATTCAGCAAAACTAGTTGAAATGAGTAAAACAAGACAGAGTATAGAAGCAATCAGTGAAGTGAAGGAAATTTATTCATCACTGAGAAAAAGCAGGGGTTCACCTTCTTTCCTAATATTACATTGGTGACATGTTGGTAGTTTGAAATTGGCTATTGTAGGTCAGAAATGCTACAAATCAAGCTTGCCTTTCTTTTTCTTTCTCTCTTCCTTCTTTCCCCGTATCTAGAGCCAGCTATTACAGATTCACAAGCCACAGGATTAGTCTTGACCTATCATGATTGTATGATGATAGGTTCTGATCAAGATTCAAATGTATTTTTTTAGGTTTATAAAATATTGCAATGATATTCTCAGAACTGTAAGTTCTGAGAATGAATGAATAGGGAAATAAGATAAATGAGTGAAAATAAAGAGTAATACTATTGCTTTTATTTTAGATGGTAAGCTAAAGTTTATTAATTTATTCACTTAACACTTCTTGTTTTCTTCATATATCCTGCATTCCAAATGGTATACCGGGTGCAGGAGTTTTGAAGATGAATAAGAAGATCTTTCAGCCACAGAGTTCATATCTAAAGGCATAGTCACATAAACAGAGAATAGATATTAAATGCAAATGAGGAGCTATGTAGGGGATATTGTAGGAATATCTAAGAAGAGAACACAAAACAAGTTATGACTGACTCCTAGAGGATGTAGCACCTAATTTTTCAATAAAACTTCTTGGGATGTAGGTATTATTAAATTAGTAACAAAAAAATGAATCCTGCCACCTAAACTCTGATATTTAACAGTATACATTTAAGATTCCTAAATCTATCTAAACAAAAACAATTTTCCGGTCTAAAACAGACCTCTTCGCTCTTTGGATCTAGTTATCTATCCATCATGATATCATGGCATCCTCTGTGTTCAAATTGCCAAAGAAGATTTAGCTTTTTCTCAGACTATGCAACAGTTAGATACATGTAATGGAAAGAAAAGCAACATTGTGTGTGTGTGTGTTTTACGAGCTCTGATAGCTGTATCCACAGATTACTTGCTTAAATTGTGTTTCTGCACATGCTGAAGAAAATACGTTTTGTACTTGGCATATAAGGGGGATTTATAAGACCTTGCTTGAATGATAATTTCTTTAAGTTGTTGCCAAAAATTAAATACTTGAATCTATGGGCTATTCCCAGGTTGCACTAAATGTGTTTTGAAGATTTCCAGAGGTACTATTGCTGTCTTTGTAAATGACAATAATTAATAACAGAATTCCATAACTATAGCTTTTATTAAGTCATTAGCAATGAAAGTGATAAACTCCATGTTAGACTTTTGGACAATGACTACAGACACTGGAGAAATCATCCAAAAATCTGAGGCCTAAATAATGAAATCTCTTCACCTTGACTAAATATGAACATGATACTTGTGGCTCCCAAGCCATTATGATAAAGCAACAGGTTTCCATGGTATATCACTAAACGGTATTTTCATCAACTGGTTTATGTTGAGCATCTGTCAGGGAGGTGTCATTAGTAAATTTCCAAGGATGTTTCCCACAGCATTTTCCAGTGATGGTGCAAAAAACATATGGAAGATACAAAAATAGTTCTTAAAAACAAATCTGTCACAGGATGATATTTTAGCCAACTCTAAACAGAAGAAGCTTAACATCTGTGGAACTGTCTGTATGGAGAAACATTATCAGAACTGATGTATGGAAAATTAAGTCAGTGACCTTGGTTACTCTGCAGTAACAAAAAATCACTAACTGGATCCAATAAGGTGGCTTAGAGGAATAAGTGGGAAGACTATACAAAAGAAGCAAAATTTAAAATAGAAATAATATTCAATAGCCTAGTGGTGTATTATATCTTCAAAATACTTCTGGGAGCATCATCTCATTTAGTTATAAGAAATTCTTTGTCAAAAAATAGTTATTTTTGTGACCATGCTGCATATGAAGTTTAGAAACATTATTTAATTTGGTTAAAGACACAGGGCTAAAAAGAGTTAGAACTTAAAATTGATCAGCAGTGTTTAGAAGGAAATGGCATTCATCTCCAGTGTTCTTGCCTGGAGAATTCCATGGACAGAGGTTGGCAGGCTAAAATCTCTACCTCTCTTTTGAAATACAAATAAAAATGTGATAAATTTCTCCTCAAATTCTTTGCAGGAAAGATAGGTTGGCTTCAAAAGTAAAAATGTTTAAGCAAGTGATTTTATAGACATTAAACTTCCCTTTCAAGACAGGCATACTGGATAATTCCTGAGTGTAAAGGAGAAAATCTTTCTGTGAGAAGGAAAATTTACTGCCTGGTAATAGCAGGGGAATTTCCTTGAGAGTATCTAAGAATATCAATGTTGTGTAATGTAATTACTATTGATGTCTGGCTTTTGAAAAATGTAGGCTAAGTGACAAGGAGTGCATGAAGCTTATACTTAGTTCAATTTATTGAGAAGCACTTAGTCCAAAGATCCAAATGTTATAGGCTAGAGAGATGAACACAATCAGATATCTGTCATCTAGGCATTTATAATTTATTTGGTGAAATAACACAAAGATCTTTAATATAACATTACAGTAAATATCAAAACTATAGAAAAGGTAACAATACAGTGAAAGACCAAGAGAAAGAAAAAGTGTTTTCATTGAGAAGGAGAAATGGAAGAGGTGATGAGAATGAAGGTAGCGAATGGACAGCTGGCAATGTCAGGAAGGAGTGAGGTGAGGAAAGACATGCTGAGACAGAGGGTTAGGCTGGGCTGATGAGATCAGCTCAGGATGGTCCCACCAGGGAGACTGAGACCTGAGAACCTGAGGGCACAGCAGTGACACAAAGCCCAGGATGAAGAGAGAGTAGACTTCTGTATCCACTCAAGGTGAAGTTCATTTCCAAATCAAATGGAGGGAAAAGTGAAGGAAGAATAAGGTAATTTTAGTGGATGAATGAATGAAAAATAGACTGAAGATGGAGGTGAGGTGGGTGGGTAATACTTCTTTATGAAATTTTGCTGTGAGCAGCAAAGAGTCTCAAGGCTGAGGGAGAAGAGTCAGCAGAGAGGGCTGGGAGGAGGGAGAAATACTCGATGTGGGAAGGATTGCCTCAGCGGAGGCAGAGTTTCTCTGCCCAGGGACAGTGGGGGCCCAACTGAGTAGAAAGAGGGATTCTTCTTCAGCTCAGTCTAGAGGAAAGAAGGAACACATGGATGGATGAGTATATGTTGATAAATAAAAGTGACAGAAAATTGGAATCAGTTCAGTTCAGTTGCTCACTCAGTCATGTCCGACTCTTTGCAACCCCATGAATTGCAGCACGCCAGGGCTCCCTGTCCATCACCAACTCCTAGAGTTCACTCAGACTCATGTCTATTGAGTCAGTGATGCCATCCAGGCATCTCATCCTCTGTCGTCCCACTCTCCTCCTGCCTCTAATCCCTCCCAGCATGAGGGTCTTTTCCAATGAGTCAACTCTTCTCATGAGGTGGCCAAAGTATACCATCACCAACACTCAGAGCTTGCTCAAACTCATGTCCATCCAGTCAGTGATGCCATCCAACCATCTCGTCCTCTGTTGTCCCCTTCTCGGGTCTTTTCTAACGAGTCAGTTCTTTGATTCTTTTTCTCTTGGTTTTCCTGATTTTGCTTTATCATGAGGCTGATCAAGAGTCAAATTAGTCATTACAGAGTACTGAATAGAATTTCCCAAGCTGAACAGCAGGTTCTTATTCTTCACCTATTTTATACATCAGTTCAGTTCAATTCAGTCGCTCAGTCGTGTCCGACTCTTTGCGACCCCATGAATCGCAGCACGCCATCACCAACTCCCGCAGTTCACTCAAACTCGCGTCCATCTAGTCAGTGATGCCATCCAGCCATCTCATCCTCTGGTGTACCCTTCTCCTCCTGCCCCCAATCCCTCCCAACATCAGAGTCTTTTCCAGTGAGTCAACTCTTCACATGAGGTGGCCAAAGTACTGGAGTTTCAGCTTCAGCATCATTCCCTCCAAAGAAATCCCAGGGTTGATCTCCTTCAGAATGGACTGGTTGGATCTCCTTGCAGTGCAAGAGACTCTCAAGAGTCTTCTCCAACACCACAGTTCAAAAGCATCAATTCTTTGGCACTCAGCTTTCTTCACAGTCCAACTGTCTCCATACATGACCACTGGAAAAACCATAGCCTTGACTAGACAGACCTTTGTTGGCAAAGTAATGTCTCTGCTTTTGAATATGCTATCTAGGTTGGTCATAACTTTCCTTCCAAGGAGTAAGCGTCTTTTAATTTCATGGCTGCAGTCACCATCTGCAGTGATTTTGGAACCCAAAAAAATAAAGTCTGATACTATTTCCACTGTTTCTCCATCTATTTGCCATGAAGTGATGGGACCAGATGCCATGATCTTCATTTTCTCAATGCTGAGCTTTAAGCCAACTTTTTCACTGTCCACTTTCACTTTCATCAAGAGGCTTTTTAGTTTCTCTTCACTTTCTGCATAGTAGTGTATATATGAGATTGGGATTGACATTTATACCTAAGAGCAGTTTTGCTTTGAAAAGCCAGGAAAATCCTAGTTTTATCAGTACACTAGCTCTTTGTTACAGAAACCTTGTCAACAGAGGGTGGAACCACAGGAGGCTTAGGGATGTTTTCTGGGACTTCAAGGAGTCAGAAAGACAAAGACAAGTCCCATATTAAATCACTTATATGTAGAATCTTATAAAAGACACAAATGAACATAACTATGAAACAGAAACAGACTCATGGACATGGAGAGCAGATTTCTGGTTGCCAAGGGGAAAGGCGTTGAGGGAAGGAGGGGATGGGAGGTTGAGGTTAGCAGATGTAAGTAATTACATATGAAATGGATAAGCACCTAGGTCCTACTTTATAGAACAGAGAACTATATTTAATATCCTATGATAAGCCATAATGGAAAAGAATATAAAAAATGAATATATAGCTGAATCACTTTGCTGTCCAGCAGAAATTAACACAACATTGTATACTTGGGAAAAAAAAATTTTTTTTTAATGGAGTATAGTTATCCTGCAGAAATTCTTGTGATTGTTAATTTAGGACAGTAGTCAATAGGAGAAAATGAAAAATGAACAAAATGAAGGGAAGGCTAATCCCTCTTAGTTCTGTTCAGCAGCTCTACAAGCAGAACAGCTTACCCCTTCCAGAACCTTCTCCTCTCATGTACATGCCCCAACCTGCCTCTTCTCAATAGAAAATGGAGGGAAGAGAGGTAGGGGACTTTCACTTTCAAATGTGAACCAAGAACATTTTCAGAATGACTTGAGAGTAAAGGCCTCTTCCTGATTCCCGCTCCTCACCCAAAATAAACTTCTTACCTGAGTCTTAATCCTTTAAACAGAGAGCAAATCTCTTTGCAATAAAGTCTTCAAATGCATATAACTGGCCAGAGTAACACAGATATGGAAATGCATTCATGCTCCAGTGTAATCCGCTAATGAATCAGTACAATCCACAACTGTAAAGGACTAAGAAAATTAGAAATAGATTTGTTTTAGAAAAAAGAGGCACTGAGAAAAAGAAATAAAGAAATTCCTGAGATTTAAAGAAAGGGGAGAAACAGGAGAAGAGAGATCTCCTCTACCTTTATAATTCGCTGGAAAGTTAATCCTGGGCTTCCCAGGAACCAAAACACTTGACAGTCATTGCTATTAAGCTGCAGGACACTATCTTTCCTGCTTGCAAGATTTATGAAGTTTGCTTATCAGACTGACTTCATAACAGATCTTGGGTTTGGAGGATATTCTGGATCAAGAGATGTGGATATTCTTGGATCAAGGATATTCTGGATCAAGAAAAAAGTGTCTCTATTTGTCTCTATTTTAAAATATGTACAGTGGGAATAGTTATATTTGTAAAATTGGCCTCACAAAATTGTTGGGACTGAAGAGAGTGTCTGTTAAACTGCTTTAGGAAAGAAAGAACATAGCCCCAATTTAGAATTGTTTTTTTTTTTTTTTTTTTGTATTCGAATTGGTCTGAACAAATTCTTCTCTAGCTGTTGCTGCTGCTGCTAAGTCGCTTCAGTTGTGTCCGACTCTGTGCGACCCCAGAGATGGCAGCCTACCAGGCTCTTCTGTCCCTAAGATTCTCCAGGCAAGAACACCGGAGTGGGTTGCCATTTCCTTCTCCAATGCATGAGAGTGAAAAGTGAAAGTGAAGTTGCTCAGTCGTGTCCGACTTCGCGATCCCATGGACTGCAGCCCACCAGGCTCCTCCATCCATGGGATTTTCCAAGCAAGAATACTGGAGTGGGGTGCCATTGCCTTCTCCGGCCTCCTACCTTAACCTTTAGGTCATTCACCCCCATACTCCCCATTGTTCACAGATAGCAAATTGTTTCACTAACATGATGGGAGACTTCTCCCCTCCTCCCTGGTAAAATGAGGCTTCTTAGTTGACCGGTGGTCACAACCTCAAATCCTCCAGTTCAGTTCAGTTCAGTCGCTCAGTCGTGTCCGACTCTTTGCGACCCCATGAATTGCAGCACGCCAGGCCTCCCTGTTCATCACCATCTCTCGGAGATCACTCAGACTCACATCCATCGAGTCAGTGATGCCATCCAGCCATCTCATCCTCGGTCGTCCCCTTCTCCTCCCACCCCCAATCACTCCCAGCATCAGAGTCTTTTCCAATGAGTCAACTAAGAGGCTTTTTAGCTCCTCTTCACTTTCTGCCATAAGGGTGGTGTCATCTGCATATCTGAGGTTATTGATATTTCTCCCGGCAATCTTGATTCCAGCTTGTGTTTCTTCCAGTCCAGCGTTTCTCATGTACCACAATTCCCGAGGCTGACTCCTATGAGATGAACGTTAAGGAGCAGTGAGGGCTGGGCTAGCTGAGATAGAGGGCCCTGCCTGAACCCCTTCACATACAAAACATGCCCAGGCAAGTGGGTCAGTTTTGCCCCTTCTAGATGAGAGGATGTCTAAATTCCCTTTTAGCTCTTAAACCTCATGATTGATCATCCTGAAACTTCACATTTAGCCTGATAACTGGCCTGGGGCTCCTCTCCCAGTACTTATTAACCTGCATGGCTCTTGCTGGTCATCTATCATTGCGAAACCATGGGCCTTTGCTTAGTAGACTGGTTACTACTGAATGAGAAGTTCACATAAAATGTTGCATGTATTTGAGGTACTTTGCCCCAAAGCTCAAATTTAGCCATCTCTCATAAAGGACCAAGGTACTTGTTATAAAATGACAAGTTACAGATTATTTTTCACGTTAACTTTTTTTTCACTTGGCTCTGCCACCTGGCATGTGGGATCTTATTTCCCTGATCAGGAATTGAACCCAAGTTCCCTGCATTGAAAGGTGGAGTCTTAACCACTGGACCACCAGGGAAGTCCCAACACATGGACATTTTAACATGAAATGTATACAAATCCCTTTTACCCTGACCCTAATTTCCTCTTTATCTCCTTTGAATATTCCAAATAACTCTAACTTCATCTGACTACAAATCCCTTCACTTTGCATGGTCTTTTTATCCTCATCACTCCCACCACAATCCCTCATCTCTTATCTTTTTACACCCATTCCCCCTTTCTGCTCCTCCCTATTCTCCGTACACTTACTAGGTCTTGTTCACAGAGGCCAGAGTGTTTGCTGCCACAGAAGATAGGATGAGGATCTGGGAGTCTGGAAACAGAAGCAGCTGCCTAATTCTCCCCTTCAGCTGCAAATAGGCAGAGGGCCAGGCATGTAGGAGAGGAAGGGAGGGCTGTTTATCAGAGAGGCTGGGAACTCTGGCTTGAGAGAGGAGGGGCTCTTGGACCATCACAGCCTGCTAACCTGAAATGGTTTTGTTGCCTAGTTCTTGATATTTCAGCCTGATTCAGCCTACATCTAAAGCAACTCAGGATGTACTTTACTGTTGTAATAATAATGACAGTTATGCCTCCACAAGAGCTCAGAACTCCAAATTTCCAGAGTCAGTTGTATTGCTGGCAGCTGATCCAAAGAAAGGCAGCAGTGAGGTCAGGTGTCCTAAAGTTCAGAGGTCTGATGTGAGAGATTGCAACCTGAGAGATTGCAGCTGTAACTAGGACGTTTCTGTTTCTGTTGGATGTGTTGCTGTTGTTTCAGTCGCTCAGTCGTGTCTGACTCTTTGTGACCCCATGGACTGCAGCCCACCAGGCTTCTCTGTCCATGGGATTTCCCAGGCAAGAGTACTGGAGTGGGTTGCCATGCCCTCCTCCAGGGGACCTTCCCGACCCAGGGATCGTACCCAGGGCTCCTGCATTGCAGGCAGATTCTTTGCTGTCTGAGCCACTAGGGAAGCATGTTATTTTAGGTCCATGAGGAACAAGTCTGGGCCAACCAGCTCCTTTAATTCTTATTAACAGTTTGCTGTTCTGCAACCCTGGAATCAATCTCTATTATGGCCTACAAGGTCCTCCCTGCTCTGCCCCTGCCAACATCTTAACTTGATCCCCTACCATGTGACACTCTTCCACTATGCTCTAGCTAAACTGTTCTCAGTGAACCATATCCCATAAATAAGTCAAATGAGTTCTGCCTCAGGACCTTTACACCAGCTATTTCTGCTCCTGGAACATTCATTCCACTGTTCTTTCCTGTACATAAACATCTGGCTCCCTGTGCCCCCCTCTCCCCATTCATTAGACAGCTCATTGAAAAAACAGTCTTTCTAAGGGTTTCCCTTGACTTTCCCCTCTTTCACAGGACACTGTTCAGTTTTCTTTATAGTTATTAGCACTACCTGAAATTATTGAGTTTATTTGTTTACTTGGATTTTTCTCCAATACCCTCCCCTCACTAGATGCTAAGTGCCATGAAAGCAGAGTTGGGCCTGTATTGTTCACGATAATACTATTATTCCCACATCCAAGATCAATACCTGACACAGTAGGTATTTAATGTATGTTCATTGGCTAAATGAATGGGACACTGTTCATTCATTGACTATTATTCTGTATTTTGTGTGTGCCAGGTGCTATGAGTGCAAGAGACATAATGGTAAATAAGATGGGCAAAGGCTCCCCTAAAGAGGCTTCAGGTCTAGAAGGAAAGATAACTATTAAAATAATAATCAATCAAAACTTTTTTGTAGGTTTTATTGAGATATAGTTGATTTACAGTGTTGTGTTCACTTCTGCTATACAGCAAAGTGACTCAGATATATATATATATATAGTTTTTTTTAATATTCTTTTCCATTATGGTTTCACTGGATATTGAATATATTTCCCTGTGCTAAACAGTAGCAGCTTGTTGTTTATCCATCCTATATGTAATAATTTGCCTCTGTTAATCCCAAACTCCCAATCCTGCCCTCCCTTACACCTTGGCAACCACAAGTCTGTTTTCTAGATTTGTGAACCTGTTTTTGTTTTGTATATGTTGATATGTATAAAATTTTAGATTCCATGTATAAATGATATCACGTGGTATTTGTCGTTTTCTTCCTGACTTAGTGTGATAATCTCTAAGTCCATCCATGTTGCTGTAAATGGCACTATTTCATTCTTTTTGATGGCTGAGTAATATTATATAGTGATAATATATATACCATATCTTCTTAATCCATTTATCTGTTAATGGACATTTGGATTGTTTCCATGTCTTGGCTGTTATAAGTAGTGCTGAAACTGTATCCGAAAACAACAAAGAAATAAGAAATTGCTTGTTTGTTCACAGATTACTATAAATGTATATGCCAGAACTGTGGATAGGGTAGGTGAGCTGTCAGTCACAGAGTCTAGAATTCTCAGGGACCCAAACCACATTTATGAATTGATAAAAGGATTTTATTTCTGGAAACTGGATGGGATCCCATGAAGCAAATGATCCATTTCTAGTTCTCAGGCTAATTTTGTGCTGAGGCGTCTGATCAAGACTGCCCTGTGACACCAGCATATTTATCAGTCTCAGTGAGTTTGATTTGAGAATAACCTTTGAATCCATGTTTCAACATCCAAAGAATTCAGATTCTGCGGATGGCTCAGGGCTCTGCGAGTGTTCTTTGGAGATTGTAAAAGAGATCAGGCATATGGCTGGCATTGCAATAGGTAAACTGTAAAGCTTAAGAAGGGAAGTTGGGAACAGGTCACTTTCTTCTAGAAGTTACAACCAATAATTTTGTTGGAACTCTCTGGTTTCCCCCAGGCTCCTGAGTCTCCACCTGACTCATTTTTTTTTTTTTTTTACCAGTCAAGCCCCTGAAGACACTTGATTTTCTGAGCCCTGCTTCAAGACTGTGAATTGAACATGCTAAGAGTTTTAGTTTTCTGAAATCCCTGGAAGTTTTTTATTAAACAAATAAAATATGATTTGGGGAAATTCAAATGCTAAAATGCTGGTGATTTGAGTACCAGTCCAAAAATCTTCAATACACATGGGTCCAAGATGCTAGGATTATAAATCTCAAATCCTAAAGGTTCATAAAGTAAAATTTCTTTAGCACATTCTTTTGAATTTCCTCAGCAGGAACAAATTTTATCCTTTGGGAGTTGTTTAGTTACTGTTATTGTCAAACATCCTACCCTGAAATTTAGGGACCAAAAATACAGTCATTCCTTGTAATCCAAGGGGGGCTTTGTCCCAGAATCCCCCAGGATGTCAATATTCATTGATGCTCTAGTTCTTTCTATAAAATAACATGCATGTGTGTGTTAATTGCTCAGTAATTTCCTATTCTTCGGGACCCCATTGGACTATAGCACACCAGGTTCATCTATCCATGGAATTTTCCAGGAAGACAATACTGGAGCGGGTTGTCATTTTCTTTCTCCAGGGGATTTTCTTGACCCAGGGATCAAATCCCACCCTCCTGCACTGCAGGCAGATTCTTTACTGCCTAGGCCACCAGGGATGCCCCGTGAAATGGCATAGTATTTGTATATAAGCTACACACATCCTCTTATACTTCAAATCATCTCTATATTACTTATTATACCTAATACAGTGTAAATACTATGTAAATAGTTACCAGGCTTCCCCAGTGGCTCAGCGGTAAAGAATCTGCCTGCAATGTGGGAGATGAGGGTTCGATCCCTGGGTCAGGAAGATCCCCTGGAGAAAAGAAATGGCAGCCCGCTCCAGTATTCTTGCCTGGGAAATCCCATGGACAGAGGAGCCCGGTGGGCCACAGTTCATGCGTCGCAAAAAGAGTCAGACACAACTAAGCGACTAAACAGCAATAACAAAATAGTTATCAGCATGGGACAAATTCAAGTTTTGCTTTTTGGAACTTTCTGGAATTTTTTTTCCAAATACTTTGATCTGTGGTTGGTTGCATTCACAGATGCAGATTTTCTTAGGCTCATGGATTCTGTGAGTTAGGGATTCTGACAGGGCAGAGAGGGGACAGTGTGTCTTTGCTTTGTGATTCTGGGTCCTCAGTTGGGAAGAAGGCCCAGGTGATTCTGGAGGTTGGAATCAGATGGAGACATCATCACCCATATGTCTGGCAGTTGATGAGGGCCATTGGCAAGGCACACCTACACATGTGTCAGCATAGGGCTTGTTTGTGCCCAGAGAGCAAGGCTGAAGTGCATGACATTTTGATGATCTGGCTCAAGGTCTCAAGGCAAGACAAGCATGTGGGATGGGATTATTTCAGGCATCTTTGGAGAATACAATCTGCCACAGTGGTAGATTTGACTTCAGATGCAGCTAAAAGGCATTAAGAGTTAAATTCTTTTTTAAAAAAAATATTCATTTATTTATTTTGCTGTGTCAGGTCTTGGGCTTCCCAGGTGTTGCCAGTGGTAAAGAACCCACTTACCAAACCAGGAGACATGAGATGCAGGTTGGAACCCTGGGTCATGAAAAACCAGAGGGAGAAGGGCATGGCAATACACTCTAGTATTTTTGCCTGGAGAATCCCATGGACAGAGGAGCCTGGTGGGCTATAGCCCATGGGGTCGGAAAGAGTCAGACGCGACTGAAGTGACTTAGGATGCATGCATACATCAGGTTTTAGCTGTGGCACGTGCATACAGGATATTCGTTGTGGTGTGCGGGCTTTCTCTAGTTGTATGTGGGTTTAGTTGCCCTGTGGCATGTGGGATCTTAGTTCCCTGACTAGGGACTGAACCCTTATCCCCTCCATTGGGAGGTGGATTCCTAATCACTGGACCATAGGGAAGTCCCAGATAGGTACATTTTTTCACTTCGTTTATGAGAAGGCAAATAGCCTGGTCATCTTATATCATGTTTTGTACATACAGCCATCACCAAAAGCTACACTTTGCTTTGGGGGTTAATTTTGAGATGCTGACAATAATCAGTAGCTCCTACCTAAATTCTCTGAAGAAGTGTTTTCCAAAACTGTTCTGAGCAATAGTTCCTAGAGGAAAAAAAAAATCTTCTTCTTGGATATGAATAACTAATAATCTATGTAGGTATTAAAGAATTTCCACAAAAGAAACTTGTTTGACATTATTTAACACAGTCACCAAAAAAACCTCTTTGCAAGGAGATCCTATTAATATCTCTTGGAACTAGTACATTGTGGTAATACTGCCCTGTGGCCTTGTCCCTAAAAGTGTTGGGGAATAGCAACAAAAAAGTACTGTTGGTTTGTCATTTTGTCCTCAATGTTCATTTTTAACTTCTGATTAAACTGGTGCCAGCTGATCTGATTAACTTGGGGGGATGGAGGACACCCGGGGCCATTTGAAAAAGACATTACTATATCACAACTGTGTTACCTAGGTTTTAGGGCCACATGCACAAATGTGAAAAGCAATCTGAGGTATAGATTGTAAAAGAAATGCAGAGCTGGAAGAAACCTTAGTGATTATCTACTTTGACTCCTTTATCTCAAAGGTGGAAACTGAGGCCTACCTCTGTTGGACGACTTCCCCAAGAAATGTTTGTCTGTGCCAAACCAGAACTGGAAGAAAAATGTACCTTCCTAGGGTAGTTTTTCCAAATATAAAAAGTGCAATTGTATGTCTTAAAGTAAGTCTGGATACTGTAGCCCTTAAAAGCAAGAGTTTGGAATCAGATCTTAGGAGACTCTGCATTTATTAGTTGTATGATTTTAGACAACTTTACTAATTCATTCACCTTCTCCAAGTCTGTTTTCTCTTCTGGAAATGGGACTGATATAGTGCCCTAGCTGCCCGCTCAGTCGTGTCTGACTCTTTGCCACCTGTGGACCGTAGCCCACCAAGCTCCTCCGTCCATGGGATTCTCCAGGCAAGAATACTGGAGTGGGTTGCCATTTCCCTCTCCATCACTACATCAGTCCCATTTGTAGAGGAGAAAACAGGCTTGGAGAAGGTGAGTGAATTAGTACTGAATGAAGGCTTATGCAAATATAGCTGGTTGATCGGTTTACTTGCCCTCTACTCATGTGTAGCTTTCTAGACTCAGTAATTGAATTGGTTTGAGATGCTGATGGATTCACCAATGCAGTTCGTCATTTAAAGTAGCTGTTTTCTTTTTACCCCTTCATAAATAATACAAAATGAATAGTTGAGGGCAAAACCTCAAAGCACATTTGCAAATATTCTTAGAGACAAAACACAACACATCACTGATACCTCCCCATTGTGCATAGGAGTTGGAGGATCTAATGTTTGAAAAATTTTGGATGTCATTACAGCACTGTTTACAATAGGCAAGACATGGAAGCAACCTAAATGTCTACCAACAGATGAATGGATAAAGATGTGGTACATATATATAATGGATATTACTCTATCATAAAAGGAACAAAATAATGCCATTTGCAGCAACATAGATGGACCTAAAGATTGTCATACTGAGTGAAGTAAGTCAGAGAAAGACAAATATCATACGATATCACTGGTATGTGGAATCTGAAAAATGATACAAATGAACTTAACTTACAAAACAAAAACAGATTCACAAACTTAGAAAAAAACTTACAGTTACCAAAAGGAAAAGGTGGGGAGGGTGATAAATTAGGAGGTTGTTATTAACAGATACACACTGCTGCTGCTGCTGCTAAGTCGCTTCAGTCGTGTCCGACTCTGTGTGACCCCATAGACGGCAGCCCACCAGGCTCCGCCGTCCCTGGAATTCTCCAGGCAAGAACACTGGAGTGGGTTGCCATTTCCTCCTCCAATCAGATACACACTAGTGTATATAAAATAGATAATCAACAAGGATCCACTGAATAGCACAAGGAACTGTACTCATTACTCTGTAATAAACTATATGTGAAAAGAATCTGAAAAAGAATAGATGTATGTAACAGTTCAGTTGCTTAGTCATGTCTGACTCTGAGACCCCATGGACTGCAGCATGACAGGCTTCACTGTCCATCATCATCAACTCCTGAAGCTATAGGTATATGTATCATTATATCTCTTTGCTGTACACCTGAAACTAACATCACATTGTTAATCAACTACTCTAATACAAAATAAAAATTAAAAATTCTAAAAATCCAACAAAAACAAACGAGAAAGAAAAATTCTGGGTATAGGGAGACCAATTAAGCAGATCTGTTGCTAATGCTGGTAGAGCTGGGGCAAGAGTACAAAGGCCCATACACCATGTGTGAAAATCCTTAAGAGTTGCAGATAAAAGTGATCAATTGTTAAATAAATTATGTTTTATCTTCCTATCTTGACAAATACACATTCACAACAACCTGAAGAGTCAGGCTGAATTTTAAATTCTCAGAAACTCACATCAAAATGTGGCATCACAGAACGAGCTGACCCTGTCTCCCTGCCCCTGCTCCAGGACTTCCCCCCTTTTCTTCGTCTGATACCATCCAACTCTGTGACCATCTCTCCCACACTCAAACTACATGTCCACATCCCCTTCAAATAGCTACCTCTAGATCCAGCTACCCCTTTAGTTCCAGGGCTGTGCATACCGATTGCAACATTCACGGCGGGGGGACGGATGCCAGGAAAAAGCCTGCACAGGCTCTGGAAGCAGGCTTAAGACTATTTGGACAAGAAATTCCAGGATCTGGACAAGAGCATTCCATCAGTGGCCTAGAAGTGGGGGCTTGGACTTGGGGTTGCTGAGGATCTTTCAGTTCTGTAGTATCCTCTTTGTGCAGATGGGCACAGTGGAGGAGGGCCAGGGCTAGGGCCCCTCTTGCCAGAGTCTAAGGATGGCACTGCAGTTAGAAGCCTCTTGTAGAAGTTGCAGTGGAGGGTCACAAGGCTGGGACCAAAGGGATGAAAAAGAGATAGTGATTGGGAAGATCACACAGGGAAAATTATCAAGTTCTCAGAAACTACCAAGATATGGGAGAACAAAAAAGAAAAAAGACAACAGAAGATACTGAAGTTTCAATCCTGGGTTACCAGTAGAGCTGGGGGAACCCTCTGACCTAGGAATCTCAGATTTTTGTTAGCATGTATGATTTTTTATAACTGAGAAAAACCCTTTCTCATATGTTTCAATGGAATTTTCACCTATTCACATATACTCATAATAGTGCAGAAATTTAAGCATTGCTCCAAGCATCAGATATAAGAGTACTTTTGCTTAGAAGTGTTTATGAACAGAAATATCTTAGGGCAATACACTTTAAGAAGACGTGTGATTTGTATTTAAATATCATGTTACCTCAAGTTATACAAATTACTTCATTTTATAGCCTTTATGGCTTAGAATTTGATCATCTGCAAAACAGGGCTATTGAAATTGCTTTATTACTAATTTTTAAAGTCCACTGCCAGGGCATTTTACTAAGCCTGTATTCTCAAAAGTCTGAGACATGACTTTTCCTATTATAGATCAATCCAGCTGAATTATATGTGGGTTATATGTAAATGGAATATAATTATTCTTATTGGAATAGGGCCATGAGAGTTAGCTAGCCAACATTCCAGTCATAAAAACAATGGTTATTTTTTTCATTTCATTGCTTTTTATGAGACACTGCAATAATGGTTTGTGCCAGAAAACTCTGACAATGTAATTGAATTCTAGAGCTACTATTCTAAACTCACTTACAATATGAGAAACAAAAATGTGTCTTTCTTTCAAAGTAATCCAGCAAATGTTTGCTTGAAAGATAAAAATATTTGGTCTTATGAAAGGTCTCATTGATAAATAATGATGATATTCCCACAGTGGTTTTTCCTAAAGGATAGGAAGAATTAAAAAAAAATTTTTTTAATATTTATTTATTTGACTGAATCAGGTCTTGGTTGTGGCATGCATGATCTTTTCTAGCTGCAGCATGGAAATTTTTAGTTGCATCATCTGGGATCTAGTTCCCTGACCACAGATGAAACTCAGGTCCCCTGAGTTGCATGTACAGAGTCCTAGCCTCTGGACCACCAGGAAAGTCCCATGACTTTTAAAATGGTACACTGTTTCCTTGATACTGACATTGATAACTATGCAGGGAAACCACATAGGTTTAAGTGTATCTTAGAGCATTCCGAATAGCCTGGTGATCATGGTGTGCCCCGAATTAGACCCGGTAGGACACTGGAAGGGAGTAGAACAGGATAAAACTTGGGAACGCCTAGGTCTTTATCTCTAGAGTTAGGTGTCCTCCAGCCCACAGAATACATTTGACGAACCCCAGGTCCAAATGAGGAGGACAGGGGAAGGTGAGGGCTAGGGGTGGAGGTGAGGGTGGGGGCAAGATCGCTAAGATAATGTTATCAGAATAGATGCTAGTTCTTCATGCTGCACTGAGACTCTAAGGGGAGAATTCTTTGCTAAGCACATCTCCTCAAGTTGTTGACATCTTAGGGATGCCGGTCAAGCCCATGCCACCTCCCCACAGGTTCTGAGTCAGTTGAGAGATGGGCAGACCAACCTAGTGGGAGTAAAACCACACTTTTGCTCATGCTAAAGCTGGACTGGAGAACACAGCTTGCACCTGTGGGCTCGGCAGGACCTTCAGCTGTACCTGTGGGTGAGGAGAGCTGCCTGCAGGAAAGGGAGTTTCTGCCCTCACTCCCCATCAGACTCAGGGAGACATCAGACTCCAGAAGACAGGACCCCGCACCCCCCTCCGCCCCCCAGCTCTGCTTGCCTCATGGAAATGAAGTCAGAGACAAGAATGTGCGGGTAGGCTTCAGCCCAAAGAACGAGCAAGCAATGTGATCTTTACCCCCATCCTCCTGGTCATATCAGTCACTCTTCCCCAAAGGGCACAGCTTGGAGCAGCTTTCTCTCTTGCTTCCCAGAGAGAACAAAGTGTGGGTAGAAGTTACTACTTTGGAGGTCAACGATGGGGCATGAGAAGAAGGAGAGACATAGTCCCTTAGTTGGTTGTCACGTGACTCAGTCTTATCCCCTCAATAGAACATTTTGGGACAGTTGGGTCCTGAAAGTTCCATTTTTAAATGAGCCCAAGTTTTAACCAGGACAGAGCCAGGTGACATTCACTCATTATTGTTCATGGGTGTGTGAGTAGGTAAAAGCATTTGTTGGAGCGTTTGCAATGAAACTCTGAGATGGATCTTGAAAAGGAGCCAAGGAGTCCCACTTGAGAGCACCACAGGACTTATTTGAGGGAAGAAAGTCACTTATATTTCTTTTCATTGGAAGCTGCCTCTCCCTTTTGAGGCCATCAGGGGAGAAAAGCCTGGAGTATGGATTAGGGGCTGGAAGGGGAGCCTGGTATATATGTGCACTGGCAAGGTTGAGAGTTGAACAAGTTTAAAAATTAGGTTCACCTTTCTTATCCTCAGCCTGCTCTTCAGTCTGCTACTTATAATTCCCTCATCTTCCAGATGACCTTTCCAGCCTTCCAAACTTGTCCAAACAAGCACTCCTTCATTCCTTCAAGTGCAGCTCACAGGTAGACTGTAGGAGAAAAATAAATAAATTAAAATAATTAAAAGTGAAGTGTGAATCTTTGCCCTCCTTAGCTACCTTGGATGCATTTGGATTTTAAAGGAAAATGCTGGTTTATAGGTATAGATATCTCAGTGGTTTAAGTTTCAGGCAGAATCCTGAAGCTGTTTGCCTGGGAATTGGGGATGGAATTGTTCCCAGTGCCGAGTAGACAATACAGCTTTCTGTGAACACATGGGTTGAGTAAGGACCAGGCACAGATTCAGCAGAGGTCGAGAAAGATGAAGACAAAGAAATGACCATTAGCTGGCGTCAAATGAGATCACTGGTAACTTAAAAGAGCTGGGAACAGCAGTAGCAGTGATGATGAAAGATACTACAGATGGCATGATTTCAGTTCAACCAGCGAGAGTCAGGGTACCAGTTATCTGCTAAGCCCTGGGCTAGATACAAATAAAACCACAGGAAAAGGATACACTCACTTGGAAGAAGAGGATAATGCTCAATAAAAGTAACAGAATGAGCATTCTTTTTTTTTTTGGCCCACCATACAACATGTGGGGGTCTTAGTTCACCAACCAGGAATGAATCCACACCCCCTACAGTGGAAGCTTGGAATTTTAACCACTGGACCCCCATGGAAGTCCCTAGAATGAGCATTTTAATTCTCTAGACTGGTAAATATACTTTGCTTTTTTCTAAGCAAACCCCTAGTCTTAAACAAAGGAAATGCCAATTTCTCCCTTTCCAACTGCTGGATTCATGTTCTGTGGGGATGGTAAGGCCTGCCCTGGGTCAGTCTCCTTATCCACCCAATATGTGTTCTGTTCCTCCCCACAGTAGTCCCTCTGCACAGCCAAGCAGGCACCTGATTGATGCCTAACATCCTTCACATTCTCTCCTTACCTCTGGCCATTCCCCCTACTACCCCAAGGTATTCATGCCCCTTCCAAATCCTGCACATCCTTCCAGGCTGGCTCAGGTTTCCACACACTTCCTTCTCTGAGAAGGCTTCCCTTTGTACCAGGACCCCTCGTTTCTCTGAACTCCAGGTATTGTATTAATAATCATAGCAGCAATGATGACAGCAATAATAATAAAGCCCTATGTTAAAATAGTAGGGACTTCCCTGAATGGCTCAATGGGAAAGAATCTGCCTGCCAGTCTGGGAAATGCAGGTTCAATCTCTGGTCCCAGAAGATCCCTGGATAAGGAAATGAATACCCATTCCAGTATTCTAGCCTGGAAAATCCCATGGACAGATGAGCCTGGCGGGCTATAGTCCACAGGGTTGCCAAAGAGTCAGACATGACTTAGTGACTAAACAACGACATTACAATAGTGCTAAGAATTTTTCAGAGTGCTGACACATACTGTGTTATATTTGTGCCTCCCAGGATCACTCAAAAGATAGGGATTGATATTACCCCTACCTAAAAACAAAACAAAAATCAACAAGGAAACTGAAGTCCAGGAAAAGTAAATGCTTCTTCCCAAACTGCATATTCCAGGATGCCTTGTAATATCTGCCATTTTGGTTTATCTGATTTAATTTATGATTTCTGATTAAAGGTTACCTCTGTTTTCACATTCTTTCCTGTGCTAGTCTTGCCTCTCTAATAAGATAATGCTTTTCTTCAGGGCAGGAAAAATCTCATACATTTTTGTATTGTCTCAACATATCATACTGAGAATCATATTGAGTGCACAATTTTGGCTTAGAAAATGCTGCATTGATGATGTGAAGGGTCATGTGTTTATATCTCACACATTGTGTGATGACATTGGGATTCACTGGAAGGTACTATGGCCCTGTGATTCCATTTGACCCTACTTTGGGTTTTGGAGATCACAGGGCACATATAGACCACGTATAGGAGGAGCTCTCTGAGACGGTAGTTACTGTGAGCAATCTAAAAGGCCTTCAGTATTGGTATAAAGCTAGGAGGGATTGAACCATCATTGTTTAATGTGTCACCTCCAGAGCTCCTACATTATTGAGTGTACTGCCCTCATCTGATTTGAAATTCTTTGCCGCCTTCTCTCCCATCAATAGCAGTACCTGATGAAAACTCTAATTTGAAAAGATATATACACGCCAATGTTCATTGCAGCACTATTTACAATAACCAAGACATGGAAGCTGCATAAGTGTCTATTGACAGAGGAATGGATAAAGAAGATGTGTACCTATATACAGTGGAATATTACTGAGCCACGAAAAATAATGAAATAATACCACTTGCAGCAGCATGGATGGACTAGAGATTGGCTAAGCAAAGTAAGTCAGACAAAGAAAGACGGATATATGATATCACTTATATGTGGAATCTAAAAAAATTATACAAATGAACTTACTTACAAAACAGAAATAGACTCATGGACATAGAAAACAAACTTATGGTTACCAAAGGGGAAAGTAGGGGTGTGGGGAGGGATAAATTAGGAATTTGAGCTTAACAAACACATACCACTATATAAAAAATAGATGAATAACATGGAGCTACTTACTGAACATCACAGGGGTTATAAAATATAGTCAATATTTTGTAATCACCTATATGAAAAAAATCTTAAAAAGAATATATATGTATATATGTATTTGAGGAGAAGGGGGCTACAGAGTATGAGATGGTTGGATGGCATCATCGACTCAATGGACATAAGTTTGAGCAAACTTTGGGAGACAATGAATGACAGGGAAGCCTGACATGCTGCAGTCAATGGGGTCACAGAGAGTAGAACATGACTGAGTGACTGAACAACAAGACCTGAATATCTTGTAATAACGTATAATGGAAAATAATCTTAAAAATATTAAATATTATTTTATACTTATATAATTAATATGTATACATATCTGAATCACTTTGTTGTACACCTGAAACTCACCCAGCACTGTAAATCAACTATACTTCAATAAAAAAAAGAGTAGTATCTGACCTGTATGAGGTTCAGTGAAATCCTTGATTCCATGACTGACAGTGATAATGCTGGCAAAGAGAACGAGTCAGGAAGATGAGCGACTATGCTGATGGCTTAGGTTTTTTTAAGAGGCAATCGGGGAGGCATGAGTTGGCTCTCTCTCTCTCTCTCTCTCTCTCCCCCCCAGGGCTTTGAGGAGGAAGGATGGCCTATGGGTTACTGCTCTGGTTCGGTGGTTGACCCCTGAGGGAGAAGAAAGAGAGGAAACCTGCATAAGTTCCAAACCAGATTCCTGGAAGGTGAAGCTACTGAAAATGGTTGCAGTTGACATGGTCAGGGAAATTTGGGTTTCACTTCAGGGATGGGCCAACCCCATGTCCCAGGAGTGATGAAGCCACTGGTTGATGTATCTACGGGCATGTTGCCATACAGTTTTATGTCCTACACTTAGGGTGTGCAATCTCAAAATATAATGATATTGGAAGATTTGCTTAAATTTACATCTGAAAATATAGTGGAACATTGCAGTTTCAAATACTTGGAGCAAATCCTACCAACTATTGATTACTGTATAAAATGTTAATTTAAAACAGCATTCAAATTCAAGTATGGAAGCAAGCCAGTAATATATTTGAGGCAAAAAATATCAATGCCTTTTGGTTTCTGATGCATTCTCATGGATAACTTTTAATAAACATGTAACACCTATTTCCTTGGACTGCAAGGAGATCCAACCAATCCATGCTGAAGGAGATCAACCCTGGGATTTCTTTGGAAGGAATGATGCTAAAGCTGAAACTCCAGTACTTTGGCCACCTCATGCGAAGAGTTGACTCATTGGAAAAGACTCTGATGCTGGGAGGGATTGGGGGCAGGAGGAGAA
>SJYT01066222.1:62000-140970 GCA_006410635.1 Cephalophus harveyi
GAGGGATTGGGGGCAGGAGGAGAAGGGGACGACCGAGGATGAGATGGCTGGATGGCATCACTGACTCGATGGACGTGAGTCTGAATGAACTCCGAGAGATGGTAATGAACAGGGAGGCCTGGCGTGCTGCGATTCATGGGGTCGCAAAGAGTCGGACACGACTGAGCGACTGAACTGAACTGAACCGAACACCTATTTCATCTCAAAGTAATGAAATCAAAGGTTCCAGAGAAATTTGACCTTCTCCTGAGGGAAACTGATCAAACTATGAAAATATAATGAACATCCTGAAACAAAGGTAAAAGCAAAGGAAATGAAAAGAATATTTATTATAAGTATTATTTCCTTTTCCAGAATTTTGACTCTCTGATTTAGCAGACTAAGAAGTCCTAGAATAGGCTATAAAATAAAAACAAATAATAGTTTTTAAATCTGAATAAAAAATATTTTTTATACTGTTAAAGTATAAAATCTTACCAGTGAGCCAAGACTGGCAACAGGAAATAATTTGAAAATAGTGCAAGATAACATTTAATCAGAGACTAAATTTAGAGAGACCAAAATAATAGATATAATGCTGGTACATAGATGGAGCAAATACTCAAATAGCAATTACTAATGTAGTGTTAATTGTATACCAGGGACTGTTATAAGTCATTTAAATATATTAATGAATTCAACTCTCATAACAACCCAGCAAGATAGACTTTATTATACTCATTTTATAGATGAGGAAACTGTGGCATAGATCAGTTAAGTAATTTCCCCAAGGTCACACAGCCAGTCAGTGACAACGTTGAGGATCTGACCCCAGGCAATCTAGTCCCAAAGTTTGTGATATTAACCACATGGCTTCTCATATTTCTTCTACTATTAGTTTTTTTTTTTTAATTTTATTTTTACTTTATTTTAAACTATTAGTATTAACAATAATTTAAAATTGTTATTTCCTATGCTAATACCTGAAGTAAAGCTTTGGGGTTAAGTAAAATACACGCATGCATGTTACTGGCCTTTGCTTTATAAGAAGCTACAATCAGAATATCCCATCTCCCAGATTATAATGGACACACTGTATAAGCAGCTTACTTACACAAAGCCTCAAGGTGTTTGTGGGTCCACAGCTTAGGAAGTTGCTTTGGTTGCTCTTCAGGAATCTTGATCACATAGGTTGCTCTTATTTGTGCCTCGGAGACATGATCCACCATCCCAGGCACAAACACCCACTCCATAAACAACCATCTTAAAGACTGGCCAGTGACCTAAGGATTGGCTTCACCTGAGACCTTCAGCCAACATAGTGGTGACTGAACAAGTCAGACTCTCCCTTCAAGATATGTAGTAAGGCAGAGAGGAGATGCTGGAGGAGTGAACTGGTGTTGGCTTAGAGAGAGACACAGAAAACAGCAAAGAGTAGGCAGGAGGCACAGAAAATATGAGTCAGCAGGAGCAGCGAGGTGGGCAAGGGTAGTAGGGCAGTCAGTCTGCTGTGCAGAGGGGAAGAAACAAGAGAAGAGCAGGCTCTACTTGGAAGAACTGTCACAAACACGGCCACGATGGAGATTGCAGTTGAGCCCTGAATTGATACTGGCCACCAGGGCCATGTGGGCTTCCCTGGTGGCTCAGACGGTAAGGCATCTGCCCGCAATGCGGGAGACCCGGGTTCGATTCCTGGGTTGGGAAGATCCCCTGGAGAAGGAAATGGCAATCCACTCCAGCACTCTTGCCTGGAAAATCCCATGGACAGAGGAGCCTGATAGGCTACAGTCCATGGGGTCACAAAGAGTGGGACACGACTGAGTGATTTCACTTTCACTTTCACCAGGGCCATGTGGTATCTTGAAATGATGTGAGTGACATTTTTATGAAGCCACCAATGCAATTATGGAAATGGTTCCTTGTCCCCTTTAAGTTTCCAGGTATCCTTATAATTTACTCCCACTCACAGACGTGTTTTGATGATACTTTTGCATCTTGCAACCGGAAAGGACCTGACAAACCCAGGGATTCCAGCCCTAGCTTCTCCTTGCTTCCCTTCCTTCCAAATGCCACCAACTCCTGCCACCTCTGTCCTCAGATCCCTTCTTTCTGCACCTTCCTCTTGATGGAAGAGGCTTTAATCCAATAAGCACAGATGCTGTGAACTGGCAGAGCCGGCTTTAAAAACTCAGAAATATGATTTTCCAATTTATTTAAAATTTGTTCTGATGAAGATTTTTAATGGAGTTTGGACTCATTTGTTTAAAAAAAAAAACAAACCCCACAACCTATAAATCAGGCCCATCTGCATGCTCAGTCATCAGTCGTGTCTGACTCCTTTGCGACCCCGTGGATTGTAGCCCGCTAGGCTCCTCTGTCCATGGGATTTTCCAAGCAAGAGTACTGGAGTGGATTGCCATTTCCTTCTCCAGAGGATATTCCTGACCCAGGGGTTGAACCTGTGTCTCCTGCATTTGCAGGTGGATTCTTTACCACTGAGCCACCTGGGAAACCCTTCTAACTAGTATGCTATTAATATTACCACTGATTGAAATCAGAGAACAGGGAAACTTCCTAGCCAAATTTCAACAAAAATGCTTGCATCATGGGTATGTCGGATTGAAATAATAATAACAATTATCATGATGTATAAGCACCCTTCTTCCTTTGGGTCTGCTTTACTTTGGTGAGGTGTCTTTCATCAGCTATGACAGTCACTGAAACCCAATGTCAAAATGTACCTGTCTTCTGTAAGTCACAATTTCCAAACTAATGAATCACAGTCCATCTCATTGCTCAGCAGAAATTATTCATTTTGTTTTTAGAAAAAACAAATATTAAAAATAATTTTTAAATGCTTATTTAACTAATTTCCTTTAAATTATTTTGAATATATGCTTTATAATGAGCATATTAGTAGAGAGTACAAATGTTCTATATGGGATACAAACAAAATATTTTAATATGATTTTAAAAAATACCCTGGCCTAAAGGATAAAGTGCTAGGTCTTCAAGACTTTTCTCCAGTCACCCTCCCCTTGCCTCACCTGTGCAGCCTTATCCACCACAGTTCCTCCCCGACGTCAGGCTTGCCTTTGCTGGAGCTCACTCGTGTTCCTCCAAGCTTCCCTCCACTCTTCTAGCCCATCAGGCAACCTCAGCTGATGTACTTTTATCTTCCTTCCACCAGTCCAGATGGCCAAATATTACTCTTTTAGAAAAAACTTATGGTTCCTAACTTTTAATTTCTTGCCCATGATCGCAGACTCTAGTTTAAAATACACTAGTATCCAATACCATAGTTAGGTTCTATTTCATTTTTTTGTTGGACTGCAGATTAGATACTAATGTCATCGTGTTAAACCAACAGTGTGTATCTAGATGTACTTCCATGGTGGCAAACTTACTGGCTCATCCATTTTTAAAGCACACCTGACTTTCTTTCACAATCATTTCCCAGTTTTCCTGCAGTCACATGAATAGTGGGGCTTTACTGGTGGCCCTTAATATCAGCCCGGGGCCCGCTTCTAATTCTCAGCACTCGGCTTGAGGGTCCGTCTGGGCTGCTGCAGCCCTGCTGCTGCTGTCGGGTGTCGGCGAAGGATATGTGGGAGTGCTGCCTCCTGCGAGCAGCCCTCCAGGAGGCCTGGAGGGGGTCGGTGGCTGGCCCAGCTCTCTAGCCCTTTGGCAAGGAAAACAGGGACACTTCATGCTGGACCCAGGTCCCTCAAAATGATGACGCTCCCGTCATCCATAGTGGTGACCTGCTTGATGATCCATCTTTTCTGGCTTCCTTTTCTTTCCCGTGTCATACCCCACTTGCCTGCAAGTATTTCCTGGGGTTACCTCTCAAACTACTTTCACTCAATCCAGAGCATTTTCTTCACGGAACCCAAAGACAAGATCATTTAGAAGTTCTCTTAATACAGGTTTATTGGTAACAAATTCAGTTTCTGTTTGTCAGAAAACACCTTCATTTTATTATTTCTCTTGGAAAATGGTTTTGCTGGAGCACTATCCTAGGTTGTCAACTGTTTTCTCTCAAACTTTGGAAGTATTATTTCATTGTCCACTGTCATTCTAATTACCATCCTTTTGTAGGTGACCTGCCTTTTCTCTTAGAGAAAAGATCTTCTCTTTGTCTCTGGTGTTCTGCAGGTTTCATTATGATACACCTGGGTTGAGATTTTTAAGAAATTTAACCTTCCTTGGTATAGATTATTTCTTCCTCTATCTGTGAACTCTTTCATCCTTCTAGAAAATCCTCAGCAATGATCTCTTTAAATACTGCCTTTTGCAGTCTCTTATTCCTTCTGAGACATTGATTAGACATATGCTAGACATTGTTCTTTTTTCTGTCTTTTCTCTCTTTGCTACATTCTGATAGACTTTTTAAGACTTCTTATTCAATTAGCTGATTTTTGCTTCAACTGTTTGCAATCTGCTATTTCACCCCTCCATAGAGTTTTAAGTTTTTCTATACTAATGTTTTGTGTTTTAAAAGTTCTTTATAGATCTTTTCTCAATCAAACTAATTTTCATTGTCTATTTTTCTCCCACTTCTGTGATTCTGATTTTCATTTATCTAGATACCTCATATATTATTATTACTTATTATTTATTAGATAATTCCAGCAATGAAATAAAATTTATATTTTAAGGCAGTTCAAGAAAAAAGTTAAACACAAAATTCCCTCTGTGTGTTTGGGCCTCCTCCCTCCCTCCCTTCCTCTCTCCCTAAATTGCAGTGTGCGTTACACATGAACCAGAGCTCCTCAAAGGTGGGAGTGCCTGCTCAACCCTGAAGAGCAATTCTTTTTCTTTCTTCGGATGCTAGCAAAGCAATTTCTTAAAAGAACAGAGTTCTTTTGTGGCCCTGTAGGGGGTCATGGGGGAGAAGGCTATGGCACCCCACTCCAGTACTCTTGCCTGGGAAATCCCATGGATGGAGGAGCCTGGTTGGCTGCAGTCCATGGGTTTTCGAAGAGTCAGACATGACTGAGTGACTTCACTTTCACTTTTCACTTTCATGCATTGGAGAAGGAAATGGCAGCCCACTCCAATGTTCTTGCCTGGAGAATCCCAGGGACAGGGGAGCCTGGTGGGCTGCCGTCTATGGGGTTGCACAGAGTCAGACACGACTGAAGTGACTTAGCAGCAGCAGCAGCAGCAGGGGGTCATAGTGACTTCCTGCTGGCTTTGTATATGCTTACCTGGCCTATGTATCCTTGGTGAAAGTGAAAGTGTTAGTCACTCAGTTGTGTCTGAGTCTTCACGACCCCATGGACTGTAGCCTGCCGGCCTTCTCTGTCCATGGGTTTCTCTAGGCAAGAACACTGAAGTGGGTGGCCATTTCCTTCTCCAGGGGAACTTCCCAATCCAGGGATACAGCCCACATCTCCCGGATTATAGGCAGATTCTTTACCACCTGAGCCACCAGGGAAGCCCAATCCTTGGTGAACTTTACATAAAGTGTCAGTATATCATGTTGATATATGATCCTTTGTCTTGAAAATGTATATGACTGTACCGTCTAACAGATGGAATAGTTCTCAGAGCTTTCTGAGAATCTGCTTCCTAAGTTATAATCCTCAGTTTGAGTCAAATAAAATTCCCCCTTTTTCTTAACTTGATAATTAATTGAATGTTTGTTGACACTAATATTTATTTAAAACTTTGAGCGTTTCTAACCCTGTTGTCTGTTGTTTTTGCAGATGCTCACTCATGGTGCCTTTTTATTTATTGATCATTGGTAAGGAGTGCATACGGAGAAGGCAATGGCATCCCACTCCAGTACTCTTGCCTGGAAACTCCCATGGACGGAGGAGCCTGGTAGGCTGCAGTTCATGGGGTTGCTGAATCAGACACGACTGAGCGACTTCCCTTTCACTTTTCACTTTCATGCATTGGAGAAGGAAATGGCAACCCACTCCAGTGTTCTTGCCTGGAGAATCCCAGGGATGGCGGAGCCCAATGGGCTGCCATCTGTGGGGTCGCACAGAGTCGGACACGACTGAAGCGACTTAGCAGCAGCAGCAGCAGCAAGTGCATATGTATTTGCTATTAATCTACAAGGACACTTACGGCCTAAGACTGGGTTACTTTCTTTCAGGGAATGTTTTCATTTACTTCTGCATACAGGGAACACTACTGACTGGGACCTTTTGGCCCCTTCCAGGGTTTTTGGCTTAATCTGGAGCCAGGTCTCAGGGCTTAGACTCTGTTATGGGCTGGACTCTGCCTCCCTCTACCTCTCAATTTCTATGTTGAAGTCCCAGTTCTCAATACCACCGAGTGTAACCATGCTAAGAGATAAGATCTTTGAAGAGGTGATAAAGTTAAAAAGAGACTGTTAGGATGGGACCCTAATCCAACATGACTGCTGTTCTTACAAGAAGAAAAGAAGCTAGGGAGGCCTGAGTACAGGGACGACCATGTGAAGAGACAGCAAGAGGGCGACAATCTTCAGGCCAAGGAGAGAAACCTCAGAAGAACCCAACCTTGGGAGCTGACACCTAGACCTTGGACATCTAACCCCAGAACTATGAGAACATACATTCTGGGTTTCAACCCCCTCCCCGTCTGTGGTATTTTCTTACAGCAGCCTGAGCAGACTAATACTGGCTCCACAGCTCCTTCATTAGGATTTCCCCCCAGGGCAACCACAGTTTCCCTCCTGTGTCCTCATTCACCACTCCGGTTTTAGCCAACATTTTAATCTCTGCTCCAGGGAAATTTCCCTTACTTCTGCAAGCTCACTGATGCAAAGGAGAGTATATTTCATTGTAGGTCTAGTAGTTTTGTTGGAGGATCTGTTCAGAGTATCTAGTCTGATATACTGCCAGCAGTGCCTCAAATTCTATTGTTTTCTTAAGTACCAAATTCCCTGTTCTTTCTTCTACATCTGCTTGAGTCACCTCCCACGGTAACTGCTCTCCTTTTTAAACTCTCAGCATTTATACATACATTATTCATTGCCATTAATGCTACCCTAGAATTAGTCCCCAGCTATTTCCTTGAAATCAGAGGTCAAATCCTATATCTTCCTCTCTCCCACAGCTCATAAGGTAATCCCAGACACTGTAGGCACTGATTTCATGTTTATGAAATGAGTAAATGTAAAATGAGAAACAAAGGACCAAAAATCTGTTAGCTGTCAAACCATGCCCTTAGAGCCTGTGCTCTGCAACAACGGAAGCCACTGCAATAAGAAGCCTGAACACCTCCACCAAAAAGTAGCCCCCACTCACCACAACTAGAGACAGCCCACATGCAGCAGTGAAGACCTAGCACAGCCAAAAATAAATAAGCTCATTTTCTAAAAAAAGTACACTTAAAAAACATATATATGTTGGCTGTTAAAACTACATTCATTGAACAGAATACATGAGTCGTAGAACTGATGGTGGCTATTAAGGGGTCCAAATATGTTTTAACAACAAAAAGATCACATTTGAGGCCTGATTCCCAGAGCCTTTGAGGAGTTAATGAAAAGATCTTGCATTATTCCTTAGAAACAACCCTGTAAGGACATGAACATGGAAGTAAGTCAAATCCGTAAACCTAAGCTATTTTGCAAGTTCTGCTCTTACTAAGAAATAACAAAAGTAATAGAAACCAAATTTATCTTGCACTGCCTCATACTAGAAAGGAGAATACAGTCACCTGCCATGACTCATGCAGCCTATTTGGCAATGATTTCCAGGTTCCTCTTCCAATTAAGAAGTAAGACAGAAGAACCAAAGTTTTTTAGCTAAGTCTGTGTGGCAATAGATATTACACTCTAACCACATGAAGTCCTCTGTCATATGGGGACTTACTTAGTCCATAAATGAATTCTGAGTTTAATAAGTTACTGAGATTTCAGATGTCTTTTAGCAATTGTGTCATTTTACATTGCTGAAGAAATTAAAAAAAAGTTAGATGGAATGTAAAAATTTAATAGTTATGCAGCCACATGGTCAAAATTATTTTATGATTTTAGAGCTTGATTTTTAAAAGGTTAACAATAAGATCCAACATAAAGAAGAGAGATGAGCAATCGAGAAGCAGGAATGGAGGTGAGAGATGGAGAGAGGCCTCAGCCGAGAATCCTTGGGTACCAAGGTTATTACTTGGAGGTGACTCAGAAATCTGGAAGTGACCTCCCTCCCTTCCAGCCCTGAGGACTCCTTGAGAGGTTCCAAAAAGGTATATGGAATCTGGAATAAGGCAGATAGCTAGACGATATATATTATCCTTCCCTGGCCCATAACTGGGAGCATTCTATGTCAGCAACAGGTGAGCAGCCAGTGTTTAGTTTGCCATGATCTGAGAAACTACTAGAAGCAAGCTTATCCTTAGACTAGACAAAAATCCTGGACTGAATTTTATTTAGATTTTTCAGTGGGCTCCATTTTCTAGAAGGCTGTGGAATGAAAGGATCACATAGCAGTCTAATCAAAATTTTGATGATCTCTATAGGTGTATAACTTCCTATTTTTCTTTTTCAAAACAAACTCACTGATTCCTTTAGTTTACCTTCCTTTCATCTGAGGGAAGGGGTGATACTCTCTAAATGGGGCCAGACAAGTTCCTTTCGAGCCTAACTCTTGTGACATTAGTGGCTTACAGAGATGTATTTTGACTTAAGTGATATGTCTGCATCCCTCCTTTGTTAATAAATCTGTAAATCACTCTTTACAGAAATCCCTTCACTCTCTCATTTGGTGAGAAAAAAAAATCCACGATCCCAATTTCCTAAGAATCTGGGTAGCACACATACTTCAGCTCCTGTCTTCATCTTATAGACACCGTGATCAATTTCCTGTTGACTTGACTTGTCTCATGCATGTGCCATTGTATCTGATGACTAATGCACACCACCTTCTCAAGAGGACTTCAGGAGCCTACCTGTAATTCTACTCTTGTGTAATAGACCCACATCTGGTTTGTCTTCCTGGTGTAGTTAAGGCAGGTGATACGGAGGTAATTTTTCTCTCCCTTTCCCCATGGGGATGGGGGGTCTGGTTAGCTGCCCATCCCTGCACTTTCTTTTGTCAGAAACAAAAGAAAGATGATATCCAAAGTGTTTTGGAGGTGGGGGAAGCACAATAAATAGTTTCACTTATTACAGCTTTTACAGTCCAGTTCTCCAAGGAGCATAAAAGCAGTACACTGAGGTAAGGCAAATGAGTCTAAGTGTCAGATCTCAGCTTTCCTGTCTCAGAGTACACCCAGAGAATACCTGAACCTCTGTGTAAGCCAACACCAAGGTTAAAAATACCACTCTGCGCTCTGGCTGGGAGAGAGCAGGGCTTTACTCTGCTGAGGGGTGGCAAAGGCCAGGCTGCCCCTGCCTAACCAGGGCATTCTCCTTCTGGAAGGCTGCCCAAATATTAATACAAGCATAGCCCCCACTATACTCTCTCAGAAGTGTTGTGGGACTAGTCCAGTCCTGAGATGTCATCAAAAGTTGAGGAGAGCTGGGAAAGACTTTCTTCTGGGTAAAATAGTATCCTTTCCCTTGCCAGTCACCTGAAATGCTATCACTGACAAATGCCTTTAGCTGAAGACGTGAAAAAGCAACTCCTTTGGAGAGTGGTTGCCTCACGGATGGTTTATTTAATGCTTGCATCAAAGAAACAACCAACAAACTCATGATTGTTGAAAAAGTCATATGTGCACATGGTAAGAGAAATCAAACAGTACAAAAGATTATATAGTAAAATTAATCTTCCACCCCATATCCTCAAAAGTTAGTTACTTAGTTGTGTCCAACTCTTTGTGACCCCATGGACTGTAGCCCACCAGGCTCCTCTGTCCATAGAATTCTCATCCTCAATCTACCTGCAATTATACCCATCAGGCTGTTACATATCCTCCCAGAAATAGACCATGTATATGCAGGCATATGTAAAATCGGTGTTCCTTTATAGCACCCCACCCTCCATTTTTTACCTGCTTGTGAGCACACAGGTGTGGCTCCTTGCCCCATTCCCCTCCTTTATTTTTGGTCCCTGACTTTTTTTGTTTTACTGACTAATTTACCCTGAGTGTAATTAAGCAGTTGAAGAAGGAGCATATCCTTCCTTCCCAGCTGCTTTCCAGTGTTCCATGATTACCATCACAGAAAGCAAAGCTGACCCTGCTTAGGGAAGGTCCAGAGGCTCCATCTTTCTTTGTAAAGAAGAAATGGCCGAGATCACTTGGAATTGGCTTGTTCCTGTAAGACACAAGCTCGGAGAACAAATTATTCATGCCACAAAACACAGGATATTATTTAGAACTTGGGGTAAATTAAATTTTGAAATGAGGACTCTTGAAAACTGTGAGAACAAGGTAGAATTTCAATCTGGATTTGTGTTTGTGTCTCTTGATCTGTCCCCTATGGGGTTAGGGTGTCGTAGGGACTAGGCAGAGCAGGCGTGAAGTGGATGGGCTGGATGGGGGCCAGAACCAGGAGTTGGGTCGGGCTAGGGCTGTGAGTCAAAAACGGAAGACAGATCCATTTCCTAAGAGAAAACAGGCATGTTTCCTGATTTCTTTTATGTCAATTTTTTCTAAGCCATATGAGACTACAAGTTTGTGACTTACAAGATTTTAAAGATAGAATTAAAAGTAAACTCCATCCGTACAATGGATAAGGAACTAGTTTTTGTGTTTCAGGAGATTAACGTTAAGTGTGGCCTAACTGAGTGGTAGCGGTTCATGCAGCTGTGATACTTTATGTATTAATATGATTGTCATTTATGCCATTTGGCTTTTCAGTGGGACACTTTCTCCATTTTACAAAATACATTTAGATTCAGGTTTCACCTGAAACTCTAACTTTCAGATATAACTTCCAGGTTACAGGAAAGTCAAGGGATAGAGAGACAAGCCAAACCTCATCTAGAAGTCTTTAGAAACACTCAGGAGGCAGGCATTCTGCAGTCAACTGACTCCATGTCTCCAAATAGTCAGTGAGAATCCCAGAGACGGGGGAGCCTAGTGGGCTGCCGTCTATGGAGTCACACAGAGTCAGGCACGACTGAAGCGACTTAGCAGCAGCAGCAGCAGCATGAAAAAAGGGAATGTTGTAGATTAAGACAATAGGGGACTTCCTTCATGGTCCAGTAGTTAAGAACCGCCTGCCAATGCAGGGGACACAAGTTCCATACCAGGTTCCAGAAGATCCCACGTGCTGCAGGACAACCAAGCCCATGTGCCACAACTATTGAGCCCATGACCTCTAGAGCCTGTGCTCTGGCATGAAGAGAAGCCCCTGCTTGCCACAACTAGAGAAAGCCTGTGCTCAGCAACGAAGACCCAGTGCAGCCAAAATAATCTTAAAAAAAAAAAAAAAAAATGACAATAGGGGCTTAAGAGAACGTGCAATGAAGGATCTCGTTATTGGGTCCTAGTTTATACAAACCAGCTATAAAGGATATTTTTAAGGACAGTTTGAGAAATTTTAATTTTAACTGGAAATTATATATTAAGGAATATAATTATATAATTTAACTTGGCTAAATGTGAAAATGTTCTGATTCTAAAAAATGTTATTTACAAAAGATGTCCACTGAAGTTAAAAAACAAACTGTGGGTTTCCCCCACCTCCCACCCCAAGACCTTGGTGTTCTTAAAATGAAGGTTACCAGATCAGGATAGGGTGATGGGACGGGACTACATTTTCACTTTCATCCTGGTGAAAACAAGTATTACTGTGGGCAACCTCAGGTGGGGTGTGTTTGCAGCCTTGCCTGGCTGTCTTTCTTGAGTTGCCTCTTTGGAGGGGTTGAGTTCTTGTATTAAGTTTTGCACACTCAGCAGAGTGGACATGTGTTATGTAAAACCAAGGGCTCTGGCATCACACTCCTCAAGCCTTCTTACCCACATCCTGTCTCATGCAGCTGCAGATGTGGCAAGAGCCTCAGAGGCGGCACAGAAGGCCTGGACGGCAGGCAACCGGTGTCTGGGCCTCAGGCTACTGTGGGTCAGAGTGAACTGCAGGGACTCTGGGTGGGAGGGAAGGCAGAAACGGGGTGTGTGGGACTTCAGGGCTTCCCTGGTGGTTCAGACAGTGAAGAATCTGCCTGCAGTGCAGAAGACGCAGCTTCCATCCCTGGGTGGGGAAGATCCCCTGGAGAAGAGGATGGCTACCCACCCCAGTATTCTTGCCCAGAGAATTCCATGGATAGAGGAGCCTGGCGGTCTATACTCCATGGGGTTGCAAAGAGTCGGACACCATTTAGCAACTAACACTTTGGCTTTTCAGTGTCCCCCAAGCAGACAGACCTCAGGATCGTGTCTGTGCCTTGACATTCTAAGTAAGGAATCCTTTCTTGGGAGGAGCCAAGGAGAAGGACCGCCTGTGATCTGGGCCCTCCAGCTTCCTGACGACTGGCTTGGACTAGACCTTGGGACACTCGCAGCGATGGCTGCCTGTGGTGACTCCCAACCTGGACTGGATGAGGCCCTCAGGAGCCTCTCCTGCTGCGGCTGATTCCTGAAGTTCCTCCCTGTCAGTCCTAACACCTCTCAGGCCAGGATCTGTGCTGGCTCTGAAGGCTGTGTCTTTCCACACATCCTTCTAACCTGCTGCTTTGTTGAGGGGCTGGGGGGCAGTTAGGACGCCAGGTGGTAAGTGTTCACTGGGCAGGCAGCACAGTGCTCATCTGTCCATTAGCAGGAGGTTATGGATTAGGAGTGGTAGAAAGGGCATCTCTAAATAGACTTCTGTTTTGTTTGTTTGGTTTCGGGCCTAGTGACTGAAGTCTCTCTGGGAGAAGCTTCAGAAGTACCAGGAAGGTCTGGTCACAAGTTTCGGGCTCTATGCTTCACAACAATTATCTTTCCACTGCAGTGGGGTAAAGAAAAGTTAAGTCAGGTTCAGTAGTGGAACAAGGAACAAACGTTCCCAGGTTCGGAAAATCAGAATACAATGCATCATTAAAATACATATTTTAGGGAATTCCCTGGCAGTCCAGTGATTAAGACTCTGAGCTTCCACTGCAGGGGTGTACCAGGTTGCTTCTGTTGTGTCTGACTCTTCGTGACCCCATGGACTGTAGCCCACCAGGCTCCTCTATACATGGGATTCTCCAGGCAAGAACACTGGAGTGGGTTGCTATGCCCTCCTGCAGAGGATCTTCCTGACCCAGGGATTGAACCCAAGTTTCCTGCATTGGCAGGTGGATTCTTTACCACTAGCACCACCTGGGAAGCCCTCCACTGCAGGGGCTGCAGATCAAAACTAAAATTCTGCAAGCTGTGTGGCTTGGCCAAAAACACTGAAAACCAACCAACCAAACAAAAACAAAATTAAAAAAAACCCCAAACCCAAATCAGAAATAACCATATCTTATATGTTATATATTCCCATATCTTATATTATGGGGAGATTCATCTTAATTAGCATACCTGAACTTCATCAGGGACTCCTTGGTGCCCAGAACCAGAAATCATCACACCCCTGTCACCTGGCACAGATAAAAGGCAGGAACTTAGGATGGGTTTCCTCTGCCCCATGGAAGGGGGACTGGACTCATCAAAGTCTTGGCTTGAAGTTCTACTTCTAGCACTTGCTGGCTGTGGTCTCTCCTGCCCGCTTGGGGTTCACAGCTACCAAAGATGGCTGAGATACTGAGGTCAGGTTTTTGATGATGGGAGTGGTTCTGGGGTTTGGGAGAGAAGACAGCAGAGAGAAAAAGAGAAATGAGTGGAGTTCCTCCTAGGCCCACTGTTCTCAGAAAAACCAGCAAGACATTTGGTAACAGTCTTATTTTAAAATTATTAAACTTTTATACTATTACTGATTTATAGTTTCTTTAAAAGTCTCTCAAATGTGGCATTAGCACCTGGTGGAGGCAGTCCCCAGGGATCCTTCCTGATGCTCCAGGCTGGGGTGGGAGCAGGCTGGGGATAGGGTGGAGTGGATAAATTTGCCTCCAAGCCTTAGATCACTGTTTACAAGTTCTTTCCTCTATGCCTCATCACTTAAGTGTTCATAAATAATGGCATCACCCTAGAGTGACGTATATCAAATAATGACAATGTCACCTTTATCCCCTATCTCCAGGACATCTCACTGCTTCACCTACCTCCTTAAGCTCATCTCTCATCCTGGGTTTCACTGATGAGAAACTAATCAAGTGCTGCCACCTGCTGGCCAAATGGTATATAACTAAGGAGTTGCAGCCCGAAAAATGTTAAAACCTTGGGTTCTCAACCACCAGGCTATTCAGGCATGACCTAAATCAAATCCCTTATGATTATACAGTGGAAGTGACAAATAGATTCAAGGGATTAGGCCTGATAGGTTCATAACATTGTACAAGAGGCAGTGATCAAAATCATCTCCAAGAAAAAGAAATTTTAAAAAGGCAAAATGATTGTCTGAGGAGGCCTTAAAAATAGCTGAGAAAAGAAGTGAAAAGCAAAGAAGAAAAGGAAAGATATACTTATCTGAGTGAAGAGTTCCAAAGAATAGCAAAGAGAGATAAGAAAGCTTTCCTCACTGATCAGTGCAAAGAAATAGAGGAAAACAGTAGAATGGGAAAGACTAAAGATCTCTTCAAGAAAATTAGAGATACCAAGGGAACATTTCATGCAAAGGTGGGCACGATAAAGGACAGAAATGGTATGGACCTAACAGAGGCAGAAGATATTAAGAACAGGTGGCAGGAATACACAGAAGAACTCTACAAAAAAGGTCTTAATGACCCATTCAACCACAATGGTATGGTCACTCACCTAGAGCCAGACATCTTGGAGTGTGAAGTCAAGTGGGCCTTAGGAAGCATTATTACAAATAAAGCTAGTGGAGGTGATGGCATTCCAGTTGAGCTATTTCAAATCCTGAAAGATGATGCTGTGAAAGTGCTGCACTCACTCAACATGCCAGCAAATTTGGAAAACTTAGCAGTGGCCACAGGACTGGAAAAGGTCAGTTTTCATTCCAATCTCAAAGGAGGGCAGTGCCAAAGAATGCTCAAACTACTGCACAGTTGCACTCATTTCACACGCTAGCAAAGTAATGCTCAAAATTCTTCAAGTTAGGCTTCAACAGTGGGTTGAATGAGAATTTCCAAATGTACAAGCTGGATTTCGAAAAGGCAGTGAAACCAGAGATCAAATCGCTATTATCTGTTGGATCACAGAAAAAGCAAAGGAATTCCAGGAAAACATCTACTTCTGCTTCATTGAGTACACTAAAGCCTTTGACTGTGTGGATCACAACAAATTATGCAAATTCTTAAAGAGATGGGAATACCAGACCACCTGACCTGCCTCCTGAGAAACCTGTATGCAGGTTAAGAAGCAACAGAACTGGACATGGAAAAACGGACTGGTTCCAAATTGGGAAAGGAGTACATCAAGGCTGTATATTGTCACCCTGCTTATTTAACTTTATGAAGAGTATATCATGAGAAACACTGGGCTGGATGAAGCACAAGCTGGAATCAAGATTGCCGGGAGAAATATCAGCAACCTCAGATATGCAGATGACACCACACTAATGGCAGAAAGCAAAGAGGAACTGAAGAACCTCTTGATGAAGGTGAAACAAGAGAGTGAAAAAGCTGGCTTAAAATTCAACCTTCAAAAAAACTAAGATCATAGCATCTGGTCCCATTGCTGCATGGCAAACAGATGGGGAAAAAATGGAAACAGTGACAAACTTTATTTTCTTGGGTTTCAAAATCACTGTAGATGGTGAATACAGCCATTAAATTAAGAGATACTTGCTCCTTGGAAGAAAAGCTATGACAAACCTAGACAGCATATCAAAAGCAGGAGACATCATGTTGCCAACAAAGGTCCCTCTAGTCAAAGCTATGGTTTTTCCAGTAGTCATATGAGAGTCGGACCATAAAGAAGGCTGAGCACTGAAGAATTGATGTTTTCAAATTGTGGTGCTGTAGTAGACTTTTGCGAGTCTCTTGAACAGCAAGGAGATCAAATCAGTCAATGCTAAAGGAAATCAACTCTGATTACACTTTGGAAGGACTGATGTTGAAGCGGAAGCTCCAATACTCTGGCCACCTGATAAGAAGAACTGACTCATTGGAAAAGACCCTGATGCCGGGAAAGACTGAGAGCAGGAGGAAAAGGGGGTGACGGATGAAATGGTTGGATGGCATCATCAACTCAATGGATATGAGTTTGAGCAGACTCTGGGAGATAGTGAAGGACAGTGAAGCCTGGTGTGCTATAGTCCATGTGGTCGCAAAGTGTCAGACATGACTGAGCGATTGAACAAAACAACAAAGTTTCCAAGTCAAGGTGCTTCTCTGTAAGTGACTGGGCTGCTGCTTTCACACTATTCTGTTAGCAACCTATGAAGCAAAGAAGGACCCCACAACTGAACTTTAAGACAAAAATGAATTTAGACATAGTTGTTTAAATCAAATAGTTTAAACTTTTTACATTGAAATAATTTTAGACACATAGAAAAGTTGCACAAATAGTACAGGAAGTCCTGTTTACCCTTTACCCAGCTATGCCTGATATTCACCTTTTACATAACTATAGTGCAATTATTGAATCCAGGAAATTAATGTAGACACAATACTTTTAGCTACTTTAAAGACTTAATTTGAACTTTGACTGTTTTCCCACGAATATCCTTTTTCTTGCCCAGAATTCAGTCCAAGAGCTCACATTGTCATGTCTCCTAGTCTCCTCCAATAGTGAGAATTCTTCAGTCTTTCTTGACCTTAACATTTTTGAAGAGTACTAGTCAGTTAATTTTCTATAATGTTCCTCAGTTTGTCTGATACTTTCTCATGATTAGATTGAAGAAATTTATTTCAGATAGTATACTGATGTTGATATGTCTTATTTATAGGTGACTCAGATGGTAAAGAATCTACTGGAAATGCAGGAGACCTGGGTTCGATCCCTAGGTCAGGAAGATCCCCTGGAGAAGGAAATGACAACACATTCCAGTTTTCTTGCCTGGAGATTTCCATGGACAGAGGAACCTGGTGGGGTCCATGGGGTCGCAAGAGTCTGACGATTGAGTAACTAATGTTTCCACTTTTTCACTTTTCACTAATGCTAACTTTGATCTCTTGGTTAAGGAGCTATCAGGTTTCTCTGCTCTAAAGTTACTATCTTTCCCCTCTGTAATTAGTAGGCATCTTCTATGGAGATACTTGGAGATTTTGCACATATCCGATTTCTTATCTTTTACTGAATTCAGCATTCATCAATAGTTGTTGCCTGCAGCACTTACTATGGTGATGTTTGCCTAGTGGTGATTAACTAATTCAGTCTCTCCTTTTACATTTTTTAAACTGAAATTCTACTGTAGTAAAGGCTGTCTCTCCTTCCCATTTATTTATTCATGTACATGTTTATGTTAGTATGAACTGGTAAATATTTATTTTATTGTATGAGTTATAATCCAATACTCATTATTTATTTTGCAGTTCAAATTGTTCAAACTGAAGCCTTTGGGAGCTCTTTTCAAGTCTTCTCCTATACCCTTCAACAGGTCTTATTGTTTAAAAAGTAATAGTATAATTAAGATATAATTCACATAAAATTTATCCTTTTATATTATACAGTTCAGTGGCTTTTCACATTTTAACAAGATTGTGAAAGTATCACCACTGTCTAAGTCTAGAACATTTCAATCACCCCCTGCAAAAGAAACCCCACAGCCATCATCAGTCATTTCACATTTCTCTGTTCCCTCAGGCCCTGGCAACCACTAATCCACTTTTTTCTTCTGTGGACTTGGTTATTCTGGACATTTCGTGTAAATGGGATCATACAATATTTGGCCTTTTATGTCTGTTTTCTTTCACTTAGCATAGCATTTTTGAAATCTGTCCATGTTGTAGCATGCATTAGTTCTTTTTATAGCTGAATAACAGCTCAATATATGAACAGAATACAAACTGCTTATCCACTTAGCCAGGTAATGAACATTTGGGTTGCTTTCACTTTTTTGCTGTTATGATTAATGATGTTATGAGCATTCGTGTACAGCCTTTTGGGTGAACATATGTTTTCAGTTCTTCTGGTTATATACCTACTAGTAGAATTTCTGGATCAAAAGGTAACTCTATGACTTACAGTTTGTAGAACTGACAATTTGTTTTCTGCAGTAGCTGTACTGTAAATCCCCACTGGTGATGTATGACCATTTCAATTTCTCTGCATCCTTGCCAACACTCGGTATTATCTTTTTTAGTATAGCCACTCTAGTGGGCACGAAGTAATAGTTCCTTGATGGGTTGGATTTGCACTTCCCCAATGATTAATGATGTAGCATGTGGGATCAAGTTCTCTAACTGAACCTGGGCCCCCTGCATTGGGAGCATGTAGTCCTACCCGCTGGACCACCAGGGAAGTCCCTAGTTATTTCTAATACTTTTGTCTTTTAACATCTGTACTAGAGGTAACTGGTTAACCTGCCACCATATCATATATTATAGCATTCTAAACTTGAATATATACTTACCTTTACTGGTGTGTTGTATTTTCATATGTCTTCACATTAATTAGTCTTATACAAACTGAGAACTGCTAGATGTCCCAGTTGGGTTTAGAAAAGGAAGAGGAATCAGAGATCAAATTGTCAACATCAACATTTCTGAATCATAGAGAAAGCTAGAGAATTCCAGAAAAACATCTACCTCTGTTTCATTGACTACATCAAAGCCTCTGTGTTGATCATAACAAACTATGGAAAGAACCGAGAAACCTGTATGCGGGTCAAGAAGCAGCAGTTAGAACCCTGTATGGAACGACTGATTGGTTTAAGACAGAGAAAGGCGTACAACAGAGCTGTCTGCTGTCACCCTGTTTGTTTAATCTGTACGCTGAGCACATCATGAGAAATGCCGGGCTAGATAAGTTACAAGCTAGAATCAAGATAGGCAGAAGAAACATCAACAACCTCAGATATGTGGATGATATCACTCTAATGGCAGAAAGCGAAAAGAGCCTCTTGATGAGGGTGAAGGAGGAGGGTGAAAGAGCCAGTTTAAAACTAAATATTAAAAAAAAACTAAGATCGTGGCATCTGGCACTATTATTTCATGGCAAATAGAGGGGGAAAAGTGGAATAGTGACAGATTTCCTCTTAGGGCTCTAAAATCACTTTGAATGGTGACTGCAGCCATGAAATCAGATGTTTTCTTCTTGGCAGAAAAGCTATGACAAACCTAGACAGTGTGTTGAAAAGCAGAGACATTACTCTGTTGACAAAGGTCCATATAGTCAAGACTATAGTCTTCCCAGTGGTCATGTACGATTTTGAGAGCTGGACCATAAAGAAGGCAGAGAGTAGAAGAATTGATGCCTTCGAACTGTGGTGCTGGAGAAGACTCCTGAGAGTCCCTTGGACACCAAGGAGATCAAACCAATCAATCTTAAAGGAAATCAACTCTGAATACTTGTTAGAAGTACTGATGCTGAAGCTGAAATTCCAGTATTTTGGTCATCTGATGTGAACAGCTGACTCATTGGCAAAGTCCCTGATGCTGGGAAAGATTGAGGGCAGAAGGAGAAGAGGGTGTCAGAGAATGAGATGGCTGGATGGCATCACCAATGCAATGGACATGAACTTGGGCAAACTTCAGGAGATGATGAGGGACAGAGAGGCATGCTGCAGTCCATGAGGTCACAAAGAGTTGGGCATGACTGGGCGACTGAACATCAACAGCATCTTTTCACTTCAGCTTAAAAAATGCCTTTCAGCATTTCTTATAAGGCAGGTGTAGAGGTAATGAACTCCTTCAGCTTTTGTTTGTCTGGGAAAGTCTCTTTATCTCTCTACTTATGAAGGAATGGCTTTGCTGGATACTATGTTTTTGACTGACATTTTTTCTTTCAGCACTTTGGAATATATCACCCTATTCTCTCCTGATCTGTAAGGTTTCTGTGGAAAAATCTGCTGATAGTCTTATGAAGTCTCCCTTGTAAGTTACAAGCTTTTCTCTTCCTATTTTAAGATGTTCTCTTTGTCTTTGAGTTTTGACAGTTTTATTATAGTGTGTCTAGAAAAGATAGATCTCTTTGAGTTTTTGAGGGTACCTATGAAACTCCAGTACTTTGGCCACCTCATGCGAAGAGTTGACTCATTGGAAAAGACTCTGATGCTGGGAGGGATTGGGGGCAGGAGGAGAAGGGGACGACCGAGGATGAGATGGCTGGATGGCATCACTGACTCGATGGACGATGGACGTGAGTCTGAGTGAACTCAGGGAGTTGGTGATGGACAGGGAGGCCTGGCATGCTGCGATTCATGGGGTCACAAAAAGTCAGACACGACTGAGCGACTGAACTGAACTGAACTGAACTGATGAGCTTCATGAACTTGGATATCTAAACAGCTGGGAAAAGAGCAAGGTGCATTCTCTCCCATCACCTCCTTTGTGCCCATGCATACATACTGAGGGCATCATACTCTGCACAAGGGTAATCACAGGACATGAGGACCAGCCCAGGAGGGGAGAAATAGGAAAAACTGCTTTAGAAGGAATTGAAACCAATTAAAATTTATAAATTATGTTTGCCATCAGTAAGGAGTATGTACACACATTGTTTTCAGCACTTTAATGAAATAGAAGAGAAATACTAACCCTATCTGGAGGCTTCCATATTTCTTCTGGCTTCCTTCCCCTGGGCTTTATTTGTAACCCTTCCTCAAGAGTGTATGCTCAGTTGCTCAGTCGTGTCTGTCTCAGCGACCTCATGGACTGTAGCTTGCAAGGCTCCTCTGTCCATGGAATTCCCTAGGTAAGAATACTGGATTGAGTTGCCATTTCCTCCTCCAAGGGATCTTTCCAACCCAGGGATCAAATCCATGTCTCTTGCATCTCCTGCACTGCAGGCGGATTCTTTACCACTAACCACTTGGGAAGCCCCAATGGGATCTTAATCCTCCCAGGTCTTCTCTGTGGATCTTTCCAAATCTCCCCAAACTAACTCCAGTCTCTTACAGAATCTACAGTTGAAGCTTTTAGGGAATGGTCTTTGAGATGCTTCCAGGAGTCTCCCCATCCTTTGTAAGGCTAAAAGTCAACTCACCCCCCAAAAACTGCTCTACCCAATGGATAATTCTTCTTTCCTTTCTGGTATCTTGGTACTTAGATATTAAGATAGAGACCTATTTTCTTGGGGATGGTCTTGATTCCTGTTTCCTATACAATGTCATGAACCTTCGTCCATAGTTCTTCAGTTACTCTGTCTATCAGATCTAATCCCTTGAATTTATTTCACACTTCTACTGTATAATTGTAAGGGATATGATTTAGGTCATACCTGAATGGTCTAGTGGTTTTTCCTACTTTCTTCAATTTAAGTCTGAATTTGGCAATAAGGAGTTCAGAATCTGAGCCACACAGTCAGCTTCCAGTCTTTTTTTTTTTTTTTTCCTGACTGTATAGAGTTTCCTCATCTTTGGCTGCAAAGACTATAATCAATCTGATTTCGGTGTTGACCATTTTGTGATGTCCATGTGTAGTCTTCTCTTGTGTTGTTGGAAGAGGGTGTTTGCTATGACCAGTGTGTTCTCTTGGCAAAACTCTGTTAGCCTTTGCCCTGCTTTATTTGTACTCCAAATTTGCCTGTTACTCCAGGTATCTCTTAACTTCCTACCTTTGCGTTCCAGTCCCCTGTAATGAAAAGGACATCTTTTTTTGGTGTTAGTTCTAGAAGGTCTTGTAGGTCTTCATATAACTGTTAAACTTCAGTTTCTTCAGCATTACCAGTCAGGGCATAGACTTAGATTACTGGGATATTGAGTGGTTTGCCTTGGAAATGAACAGAGATCATTCTGTTGTTTTTGAGATTGCATCCAAGTACTGCATGCATTTTGGACTTTTTCATTTTATGATGGCTACTCTATTTCTTCTAAGGGATTCTTGCCCACAGTAGTAGATATAATGGTCATCTGAGTTAAATTCACCCATTCCAGTCCATTTTAGCTCGCTGATTCCTAAAATGTCTATGTTCACTCTTGCCATCTCCTGTTTGAGCACTTCCAATTTGCCTTGATTCATGGACCTAACATTCCAGGTTCTTATGCAATATTGCTTTTTACAGCATCAGACTTTACATTGATAACCAGTCACATCCACAACTGGGTGGTGTTGTTTTGGCTCCGTCTCTTCATTCTTTCTGCAATTATTTCTCCACTGATCTCCAGTAGCATATTGGGCACCTACTGACCTGGGGAGTTCATATTTCAGTGTCCTATCTTTTTGCCTTTTTATACCATTCATGGGGTTCTCAAGGCCGGGAGAAATACCCATAACTTCAGATATGCAGATGACACCACCTTTATGGCAGAAAGTGAAGAAGAACTAAAGAGCCTCTTGATGAAAGTGAAAGAGGAAAGTAAAATATTGGCTTAAAACTCAACATTCAGAAAACTAAGATCAGGACATCTGGTCCCATCACTTCATGGCAAATAGATGGGAAAACAGTGGAAGCAGTGAGAGACTTTATTTTGGGGGGCTCCAAAATCACTGCAGATGGTAACTGCAGCCATGAAATTAAAAGATGTTTGCTCTTTGGAAGAAAATTTATGACCAACCTAGACAGCATATTAAAAAGCAGAGACATTACTTTGCCAGCAAAGGTCTGTCTAGTTAAAGCCATGGTTTATCCAGTAGTCATGTAAGGATGTGAGAGTTGGACCATAAAGAAAGCTGAGCACCAAAGAATTGATGCTTTTGAACTGTGCTGTTGGAGAAGACTTTGAGAGTCCCTTGGACTGCAAGGAGATCTAACCAGTCCATCTTAAAGGAAATCAGTCCTGAATATTCATTGGAAGGATTGATACTGAAGCTGAAACTCCACTACTTTGGCCACTTGATGCAAAGACCTGACTCATCTGAAAAGACCCTGATGCTGGAAAAGATTGAAGACAGGAGGAGAAGGGGATGACAGAGGATGAGATGGTTGATTGGCATCACTGACTCAATGGACATGTTTGAGTAAACTCCGGGAGTTAGTAATGGACAGGGAGGCCTGGCGTGCCGCAGTCCATGGGGTCGCAAAGCGTTGGACACAACTGAGCGACTGAACTGAACTGAACTGATAGAGACCTTTCCAGGGTCAACCCACTGGACCACTTGAGAAGGTAGCCTCACTCACATTTTATTCTACAGCTTCTCCCCACCCCCACCTTTGGAGAATATAATGTAATTACTGGGATCATGTCAACAAATACAACAGACTGGTTCCAAATAGGAAAAGGAGTATGTCAAGGCTGTATATCGTCACCCTGCTTATTTAACTTATATGCAGTGTACATCATGAGAAACTGAGGAAGCACAAGCTGGAATCAAGATTGCCAGGAGAAATATCAATAACCTCAGATATGCAGATGACACCACCCTTATGGCAGAAAGTGAAGAAGAACTAAAGAGCCTCTTGAGGAAAGTGAAAGAGGAGAGTGAAAAAGTTGGCTTAAAGCTCAACATTCAGAAAACTAAGATCATGGCATCCGGTCCTATCACTTCATGGCAGATGGATGGGGAAACAGTGGAAACAGTGGCTGACTTTATTTTTCTGGGCTCCAAAATCACTGTAGATGGTGATTGCAGCCATGAAATTAAAAGATGCTTACTCCATGGAAGGAAAGTTATGACCAACCTAGATAGCATATTCAAAAGCAGAGACATTACTTTGTCAACAAAGGTCTGTCTAGTCAAGGTTATGGTTTTTCCAGTGGTCATATATGCATGTGAGAGTTGGACTATAAAGAAAGCTGAGTGCCAAAGAATTGACGCTTTTGAACTGTGGTGTTGGTGAAAACTCTTGAGAGTCCCTTGGATGGCAAGGAAGTCCAACCAGTCCATCCTAAAGGAGATCAGTCCTGGGTGTTCATTGGAAGAACTGATGTTGAGGCTGAAACTCCAATACTTTGACCACCTCATGTGAAGAGGTGACTTATTGGAAAAGACCCTGATGCTGGGAAAGATTGAGGGCAGGAAGAGAAGGGGACGTCAGAGGATGAGATGGTTGGATGGCATCATCAACTTGATGTACATGGGTTTGGGTGGACTCTGGGAGTTGGTGATGGACAGGGAGGCCTGGCATGCTGCGATTCATGGGGTTGCAAAGAGTCAGACACGGCTGAGCGACTGAACTATATTAAAAATTTTTTTTAAACTGAGTTAGAAATTAGTGTTTTCCTTAAATTGGAAAAAAAATCTGTATTTTAAGATAAATTTACTAATAATAATGAAAATAGGTAAGATTTACTGAAGATTTGTCATATGCCAGACACTATGCTAAGCTTTACTTACTTAAAATTTCTAGTCCTCACAGCAACATTGTAATATAGATATTTATTCCCATTTTACAGATGAGGAAGCTGAGATTTAGGGAAGTTAAGCAATTAAATTATCTGCTCAAAGTCACATAGCTAGTAATCAGTATAGCAGGAATTCAAACTCAGTTTCCACTTTTCCTGAGCCAGGCCTCTTAATCAATCAGTATATTCTATGATTCTATCATATTAGTATATTCTATCATATATTCTATCATAAAATATAAGGATCTTAATTCCTCAGCCCTCCCCTAGCTCCACACATATATGACACATGCACACACACACATGTTATTTTATCAGAGAGGACTTTGAAAGGCCATGCTCTCTAATAATAATTTTCATTTCTTTTGAGGGTCAATTAGATTAATATAAATGGTTAACATCTACAAATAAATTGTCCAGCTTCCATTAAAAAATTTTTTCTGCTCCAGTAGAGAACACCTCTTTCTTTCTTACTTTCTTTTTTCCCTTAATTTTTCCTTAGGTCATGGCACTGGCTTGAGTTTTCAAGCATGTTGTCCCCTTAACTTCACCCTTCCTTCAAAGAAAACCCACAAGCTACTCACTGAGGATTGCCGAGAGAATAAAAACAAAAGAAGGCAAGAATTGTCTAAATTTAAAGTGCTGGAAAATCCAACATTTTATTTACTACATTTTGGTGACTACATAAATGCTGAAACATTTTAACACTGAAAAGCATGATGGCATCATCACTTGCTTTTTTTTCTTTTTTTCTTTTTTGCTTAGCAAACACAGCAGATGATATTGCACGGCATAAAGTGAGAACAGTAGCGAAGCTTAAAAAAAAATGAAAGAAACCTTAATGCAGTACAGGAGATACTCATAAACAAACCAGGAAATGCCTAATGCATTACACTTTTTGTTGCTACACACAAAAATACAGAAGAAGCATTGGACAGAGAGAAAGAGAGAGAGACAAAATATTAGCAAACAACCATAACTGGGTACAATAATCATTTAGTCTGAAATGTAGATGCAACGTAGAAACTACCACTGCTTTCTAATTGACAAAGAAAATGACAGCAACATTTGTCTTTTATCAAAAATCTTCTAAGCCCCTCATGGTTAGGTTTTAAAATTAATTAATTATGTATTTACCTTTTTTTTTTTTTCATTACTAAGGAAGAACTCCCTCTGCTCTTGGAAGATATTCTACTCTACTGATCTTTTTTTTTTTTAATTTAATTTTTTTTTTTTTTACCTGATGATTGTCTTAGGCACCCTCCTTACATAATAAACCATCAAGCTAACTTGAACAGGGAAACTGAGTCACACTCAAACATGAGCTAAGGTCAAAGTTACTGAAAATAGAAGAGGGAGAAGGGACAGGTCTACACGAGTGACAGATGGGCTGACTTTAGAAGGGACGAGAAACTCAGGGAGATATGAAGACAACTACCGAAGCAAGTGGAAGACAATGTTTTAAAGTTTATTTTGTTAAAAAATACTTGTCACTTGATTCAGACGGCAAATGTCAAATGAGCCCACAATGATTATGTAATAAATGCAGAACATACCACAAAAAATTGAGACTAACACAGAAACAGAAAATACGACCTTGTGAATACAACTCTGTTCAGCGTTTCATTGGTGATGGTGAAAGTCAACTCCCTCAACCATTTTCCTGGGCTTTCTGTAACTCACTACACAGCATTTGTATTAAAAACAAATAATTAATCAATGCTTACCAATAGAGCACTGAATGATCCTGCAACTCAGAGCAGATTTATTGCCCTATTAAAATACATAACAAGTATAAAAATGTTTCTAAGAAAATGTAACATTTGACCCAAAGTCTAAACCCTCCCTTTCCTTCCCCCCCCACCAAACACCCCTGCAAAAGAAAATAAGGTAAAATTCTTGTATTAGGAGAAAAAGTATTTACATCTATGGATTTATGTCATGTAGTTGAAGCAACTTACTTAGCAAAATTAAACAAAATAGTGGGCACCGGGTCTTCTGAGGATGCTCTGGTCAGCTGAGAATTCTGTGTGTGTGCTGATCTGAAGCAGGGCCAAGTGTCTGAACAGACTTGATTAAGGGGGTTTGGGGCAGGGACCATCTTTAGCGTGGGCAAGAAAGCTAGTGGGAAGGTGACCAGTGAGAAGAGACAAATTCAAACAAGTCTGAGGTTCATTCACCCCTGGGACTGTGGCATTTGAGAATTCTTCTAATTTTTGTTGGGGGTGGTGGTTTGGGGAGGGAAAAGGGTAATTGTGGGTAGCAGATGCCAAGAATAAAAAAAAAAAAAACATGAGGTGGAATCTGTATCTTTGAAACATTTTTCTTAAATTTGATTTCTGATTGGGGTTCAGCAATCATGTTTTGCTTCTTCTGCAGGTTGGCTGGACAGGCAGGGGCCAGGTCTGCTGCTACTTAGCCTGACTTTCTGTCCAAGGTCATGGACCTGTGATGAACTCTTAGGTCTGCGAAAGGAACTGTCTCCAAGCCCTGCCCCCTGCCTTGAAGCACTTCAGAAACTTGGTGACACTTAAGAGGATTTCCAAATTCAAGTTAGCTTGTCTCTTCGAGTTTTTACACTTTTTTACTTCTCATACCTGGGTAAATGGTTTTTTTTTTTTTTTTAAATGGCAAAATATTTCACAAATGCCGGTGCTTTGAAACATTAAGTAAGTCTTAAATTCTTTGGAATTTCAGGTCTAACCTGCAAAGCAACCTTTTCTTCAAGAAAAAAAAAAAAATTGATAAAGGAAGAACACGAACAATGCCTTTCTTCTAAGTGACAGAAAAGACTACCTTGAAACACCTATTTTGGCATGTACAGATTTTTTGAGGGGGGAGCCTGGCAGTGTTCACAACACACATTGAAGTGCCTGCTAAGAAAAGCTGAAGATACACCCTGCAGTTAAGAGAAGTTCTTGCCTTCAGCTAACCTTAGCATAGAGAACAAAAAGATTGTAACATAAAGCTTTGGCCATTTTCATTCTACTATATACATTTTAAAAACTACACAGTCATAAATTAACACAGTGATTAAATAAGCTCATATAAAATGTAATTTAAATTAAAAAAAATCACAGCACATTATAGAGAAAAATAGGAACCAGTTTCACAAAAAAAGATTATATATACTTCTTTACCCTGTGGAAACAAATTTACTACGAAAACACAAAAACTTCATAAGTAACCGTCAGAACGAAAATCATTTCTTATTCCATTCTTGCATTTTTACACAACCCTTCACCCACCTGGGGAACATTTCCAGAAATTAAGTCTTCCTTGAGCAACAGAGCAGTTCTTCTGAGAAAATAAACCCCAAACCAAAGTGGGGGTGGGGTGGGGGACATCCCAAACATACAAACTACAAAATAAATAAGAATTATAAAGTTTTTTTTTAAAAGTAACCTTAACAATTATCAAACTAGTAAGTTCTGCCTTATCACATAGACTCTCTATACAACATAACCCTAAAACTTTATACTATGAGGTATTTGGAGGAATTGGTAAAAGTGATGCACGGCCTGCCTGGGAAAGGGACTCGGTGAAGTTGGGGGGAGCTTTGAGAGGGAACCAGGAGGAGGAGCTTTGGTTTATCAGCAAGAAATTGGGGGAAAAAAGTCATCCTTTGGTATCAAAGAAAGTTTCATTGCATGGTTGCACGGAAAAAGCACCACGGTGATTAATTATTCCTTTTTTTTTTTTTTTTTCAATTTTTTTTTTTTTTTACACGTGGAAGTAGCTATTTCTTACCTTCTGCTTCTTTGTCCTTACTATTTAGTAAATAGTTACCAAATGTACTGTAAAGCTAACCACACCACAAGAATAATCCAGAAGGCCAATCGAGTCTCAAAACGGCCTCTGGTGTTTGAATGCACCCTAAACTAGATAGGAAAGGGAGAAGTGCTTTCTCTTTGTTTGCTAAATGCATAGTTTTCATCCTTTATGTACAAAGAAGGGAGGCCCTTTCTTAGGGAAAATGTCTTTATAGCTCGTGTGAAAATGTCCTAGGACTCTTTGGTATAGCAAAGTCTGCATTTAACCTGCAAAGACCGGTCATTCACCTGGGGTAGCAATAGGAGTGGCATGAATCTGAAAGTAATATAGAGCTTTACTTTTTTTTTTTTCCTGGAAAATTAATTATGCTTTTTGGGGGTAGAGTGAGTGACATGTTCAGTTGGAACTTCTAAATTTCCCCACACATTTTCTTTGGTTTTTTTCTTTTGCGGGGTGGGGGTTGTCTATTCTAGCTGTATCCAGGAACTGGAATACTCAGTGCTTGACAAAAAGAATTCTTTTACCTGAACATTTACTGATGTCTGGGCTCTTGGGGTGTCCAGACATTGTAATTCCCACTCTTTCTCTTGGCCCTTTTTCAGGGAAGCTTCTAGTCATGAGAGGACCCAAATGATTTATGGCCAAAAACAGTCTAACTTCCTTTCCACCAAAAAAAAAGCAAACAAAACCCCAAAACATGCTATTTGAAATACAGTTTTGGAATAAACATGCATGCAAAGAAAAGAGTGTGGTATCTTTTTAGGTGATTTCACTAAAGGACTGAGAAAATGGTAGGTGAACAAACAGCACTGTAGAGTGTGGTAGGTGAAGACATTTGAGACGTAAATTAACGCCAGCCTAAACAGGAATAATGGAAGCATTTTCTATGTGCCAAGTCAGAAGCAAGAAGGAATCAGTCATACATGTATTGCTTGTGAGAAGCTGAGTTTGTCCATTAGGATTTCTAAAAAGCAAAGCTTGTGAGTATGCCTAAATAGTCAAGTAAAAAAACTGCTTTTCAGGCTCTGATTTGTGCATCTGTTTTTGAGAAAATATATCTCTAGGCCCTGAAATTGCATAATGGGTGCAAATTCAATGCTGGTATGAAAATTATCTTTGGTGTTAGCAAATAGGATCACTGGTTATTTAAAAAAAAAAAAAATTATGGGGAAATCCATGGCCATCCAGTGGTTAGGACTTCATGCTTTTACTGCTGGGGGCATGGGCTCGATCCCTAGCTGAGGAACTAAGATCCTGAATGCCACGAGGCTTGGCCAAACAAAACAAAATATTGTGGTGGGTATATTAAAAGTGTAGCAATATTCCTTGAGACTGTGTCTACACGGTACCAAAATAATTGGTTGAAAATGTAAATTGCATTGGTCAAAAATGTAACCAACTAATCTGAGTGGGTAACATAGGGAAAATAAAGTGAAAGACATGGTTGTCTGAATTCAACTTTCGTTTTTCCTGGGGTATTGAATTTGGTAAGGTTGTGTGTAGACACAGCTTGAATTTCCCTGCATTTAAAATTCTCATGTTTTAAATTAAAAAGGCTTTCTTCCCTCCTAAGTGATAAATATATAGTATTGTATTGCCCCCCTCTTTTTCTGGAGAGAGAAAAAAATGTTCATCAGTTTTTTTCTTTTTCACTTAGGTCATTGACAAAATTATATTTTTAGCAAATCTGAGAGGATGGCCATTTAAATGGTTTCTTTTAATAGCTGAACTATAATTGTGCCATATTTAGAAGGGGAAATTTAAAGATGGAATTTGGGGTGAGATTGAAAAAAAAGACAAAGACAAAATGTGTCAAGGCAAATGCACAGTTTCATCCAAGGAGAAGTATGTCTTGGTTTCCTTTTCTCATCCCACAACAGACATGAAGGAGACACAGATGGCTTGTGGGTTCATCTCTCCAGGTGCCTGCCTCTTCTAGACCTGGACAAGATGCTCATATTTGATCCTAAGAAGTTAGGTTTTGTGTCAAAATGGTTCAATTTTTAATTTAGCATTTAAATGAGTCTCAATAAATAGCTTATTATTGAGATAATATTTAATTTTATATTTATAGTTAGGTGTGGTGATTAAGAGTACCCAATTCTTTAACCTTCTAATACAAAAGGTAGCCACTTACATGGTTACATACAGTTCAACTGATCCCGAGAGAATTTTTCTGGTAACCAAGTGATTCACTTGGGTACTACTAGAACAACTGTATTACCTTGGGTGGGTTTTTTCGTTTTTTTTTTTTTTTGCCTTGATTACAGCCCTGGTTTAAGTGATTTGAAAAAATAGAAATTTAAAATTTTGTATTTGGAAAATTTTCAGGTCTAGTTTTTAACCTGTCCCTATTAGAGAGTGGAATCTATGTTATAAAATTTCCAGCTTAATGCAGTAGCAAGAAAGAATGTAGTATGTTTTGGAGGCTATGCTTAGTGAAATAGATAGCTTAATACCTACGGAACCCAAGGTCTTACCTTCCACTAGAATTCTTGCTTTCTCTGTGCAGTTCCACAGTCTCTTGGTTGCACCTGTTATTTTTATTGGTGTCCAAGTCACAAAATGTCTGGGAATGGCAATCAAATCAGCTCGATTATATTTTCAGGATATAATGAACTAGATAGTTCATTTTAATAATAAAGTTGGTCTGTTTATTGTGTGTGTTTGCAAAGTATTTTAAATAGGTATTTGGTGTCAAATACATAAGGCAAATTTTAGTCAAATTTACCTAAGTATGGGGTGCTACATTCAGTGGCATTTTACCAAAAAGAATGACTTTGAACAAATTTTCTAGTTTAGCTACCTGTCCTGTTAAACTTAAGTTTTCTAAGTTTGCAAATGGGTCCTACTTTGGAAGAATCACCAGGTTTTCTCAGCTATGAACAGAGCATGGAGTCATGTCTATATGTTTACTTAAGTGACATTTATAGATCCCAGAAGGGAATGTGCCATATGGATGTACGTGTATACTGCACTGACCTCTCTGTTATGATATAAATTGCTTCCCTGAAGCTACATTCTTTCTTGCCAGTTCTGAAAACTAATATTTCAAATGCTTCAAGAGTCATAAACAATAGTCATGATTCTACGTGGTATGTGTATTACAGCTAGATCAGTTCATACGTATAACTTTACATAGTATCTTGTGTAAAAATAGCTTTGGTTATTAAAATCATTGCAATAAAATACCTGCACTATAATATTAAGTGTGTTCTTTGGTACCTAGGTGATTTTCTTTCTTTAATGGATGGACTCTTGTTTCATTTCTTAAAAAATATCTGAACATTCCTTAACAAACAAAGAGAATGCACTGGTTTAGGTGTCATTCAAATTTCTTTGCTGGGTTTGAATCTGCATTTAGGTTGTGGGCCTGGCAGGTTCAAACGCTAGGCTAGTTGAGCAAAATCAAGCTCCTAATCCCATGAACTCAGACAACCCCACACTATGTTGGTTGCACTCCTACAGCACAACCCTTCCTGAAGACCAGCCCTGCCTGAGTCCCTAACCACTGGTGGTGGTAGTGGTGGTGGTGGTGTGCATGTGTACGTGTGGGTGTATTCACGCACACACCACACACAGTACTGAGACACCATACACCTTCATGGCGCGGTGGAGTGGATGAGAAAGTCTGATCTTAAAGGTGTCCACTCAATGGCTCAAAATCACTATGCTCCAAACCACAAGACAGCCAAGCACAGTGAGGATGATCACGGACTGAAGCTGTGAGATCCAGTGGTGCCTTCTCGCTCATAATTTTTCTTGCCAAGTTGTCACCCGGCTGAAGTGTGTGTCTCCGAACAAAGTTAGAATGCAGGTGAGCTATGTCTTTGGTTTCTCTGGACTATAAATAACACTTTTTTTTTTTCTTCAAATATTTCTAAGTATAAACCTGCTATCTTGAGGTCCTGGTCTTTAAAAATTTTTTCTTTTTATTTAAAGCTTTTCCACCGAGGTTTCAGTTCGTGGTTATTCCTTCATGCTTTGGTACAAGTGCTTGATGAAGATGAGTTGCCTGAATTGGAGCCGCCCTCGTCCTGCCACTTGTCCAGACTCCTCCTCCTCGCGTTCATGAAGAAGTTGCTGACGGTGCTCAGCTCCAACCCCAGCTGCTGGGAAATGGTGATTTGCAATTCTTTGGATGGACGCTTATTTTCCTTGAATATTGCGTGTAGAGTTCGACGCTGGACATCTGTGAAGACCAACCTGGGCTTTTTGGGTGTGTTGCCTCTATCCTTCCCGTGTTCTTGTTCTTTCCTTTTGCATGCTGCAAAGAGACACAGAGGCTGTTAGAACAGACCAGCTGGGAGACTTGAGAGTAGAAAGGCCCAGCCCATTCAATCTGTTAGGCTTTCCTCACGGACACTTTCTATCTGCTGACCTCTAGTTTCAGCACCATCATGGGCTGGGAGGGATGTGTAACAAAGGCATGGAGAATGATGAGGAGATAGAGTTTTGTGAGTAGTGGGCATGGGTCCTGGCTTTGACAAGTGTTTGTATTTTGTTGGTGGTAAATCAACTAACGGAGTATGGACCTTGATTACTCATCTGTGGAATGTTGGGTTTTAGATAGATGAACTTATTTTTTGAACTTTTTTTTATCACTATCTGTAAAGTAGATGTAAGAACATCTACCTTACTGGGTTGTGGTAAGAATATATGAAATAGTATGTAAAAGTTAACGTTAACTAGAGGGCTTCACAAACACAAAGTCTTATCACCTAGAAGTGGGTGTTGCCCTCAAAGCATCTACGGTCTGCTGCTAGTGGAATACTAAGAACCTAACTGAGGGTCTAAAAGCCAAATAAAAAAGTATTGCGTTTGTTCCCCTTCTGATTGTTTTTGTTTCCTAGGAAACAAACTAGGAAAGAGTTCGTATATAAGAAAACTCCATAAAGAGTGTCCTACCATGCCCATCAAACAGTTTTCCACTGATTCTTTGGTGGAATCAGGACTTGGGGAGCAGGGATGAAGTGCACTTCATCATCACTGGGGCTAAACCGTGACATTAGCCATGTTCAACTTTGGGGTGTCCCTGTGCTTCCTTTTTGTTCTTCCCAAGAATCTTGCTGTTGGAGCTGCCCTTTTCCCTCGCCTCATCTCCCACTGAGAAGGCCCATTTCCTGCCCATGCCCATACAGGCAGCTCCTGTATCGTGAAGCTGCCTCATGGCTGCTAGAGCTATTCTGGAGCATCATCCCAATGTGGTCCTCAGGTCCCCAGGGTTTGGTGCTGGATCGGGGTCTCCTCACCTCAGATGCCATACTCTGGTTTCTCAGCTAACTAGGCTCAGTGGCTTCCACCTGCCAAAGGGGCACTGAATTGCTAACGATGCCCTCCCCTGCTTCTTCCGCCCACCTCCCCCATCAATGAATCCCCGCAGCCATCCCCACATAACCACCCAACTGAAGTAAAAACAGTGCTCTCTGGCTATGCTAATTCACCTTTAAGCAAGGCTCGGTGCTGTAATCCCAGTCAGTTTCCGGCACCAGTGTAGAGGCTCCGGAGCAGCCTCGGTTATCTTCACAGCTGCTAGTACACACCGTAAGGTGTATACTCGCACCACAGCAAAAGGCAGACAGGGCGTCTTCCCGGTGGAGATGGGGCCTGCCTCTCTTTCCTGTCGCTGTAGCTGGCTGCCCTACCTACTGCTGTCCTCTGCTCCCTCTCCTGTCTTTTTGTATTCCAGGTTCCTAATTCCTTACTAGGTGGTTCACCACCTCTGGCTAGGTGCAGCCTCTGTGCTCTCCCCAGTTAGCCCTGCCCTTCAGCCTGCCCCTACCTTTTGTACCCTGCTGTTCCACAAGGTGGATTCCCCTAAAGCTTTAGGTGTCCATTTAGCACAAATCAGTTGAGCAATCAGAGCAGCTAAAAAGCTATTGGGTACAGGTTGAAAAAGCCTCCAGTCTTCAGAGTGCAATCTGGGAGTCTCCAAGTTTTTTTTTTTTTTTTTTATTATGTGCTATTTAGTAAAGAATGCTTTGAGTATTACATTCCCTTATATTATTTCTTTATACATGATATGCATGTGTTACTATACAACTGTGTTACAGACATTAAAAAGCAAACACTAAATATAGAAAATTTTAAAGGGGTAAAATAACATAAATAGATATAGAAATTCTCTTCTACAGTTGAATCAGCTTACTCAGGCCCCAGAGTGCATTTGCCTCACTCCAGGGACCACAGGTCCAGTATATTGGAAATATAAGAACAAGAATTTCAGAATGGATATGAGGGATTGTTGTTTAGTTGCTAAGTCACCTCTGACTCTTTTGCGACCCCATGGACTATAGCCCACCAGGTTCCTCTGTCCACGGGATTTCCCAGGCAAGAATACTAGGGTGGGTTGCCATTTCTTATTCCAGGAGATTGTCCATACCCAGGGACCGAACCCATGCCTCCTGCATTGGCAGGCAGATTCTTTACCAGTGAGCCACCTGGGAAGCCTGGACATGATGGGAGGCCTCTCTTTTATGTCTTCGGTTATGAAAGAGAGATTTTAGGCTAGTCAGGTCTTCTGGTACCTTTTATAACACATTCCATAGATCACTGGCTATGTCCTTTGCCCACCATGACAGAAAGCATCTACATAATGGGAAAGATTTATTAAACACCCAACTCCCTCAGAGCATTGAGCTGCATATACTGAACTAAGTGAGAGAGTCCCTCCCCTCAGGGAACCCACAGCCTTCACTGGACAACCAGATTAAGTCCCTGAAAAAATAAGCTGACTAGACTAAAGTCAAGTCTAGTTAGTTTGTGTCAACCTAAGCAGACACAGCTTTACATAATACTGATGTGCATGGCTGGTTGATTCATTCACTTACATTCAAAAACGAATATAACACAAGCCTTTCTCTTAAGGAAGTCAATCTAATGGTTATGTAACCTAATAACTGCAGGAGTATGACAAGAGCCTACAGGATATTATCTCTGCTTGAGGATATTAAAGAAGGCATCACACAAGAAGGATACTTACGCTAGGCCCTAAAGGATGAATAGGAGTTTGCTAGTGAGAAAGTGGGAAAAAGTCATTCCCGGCAAGGGGAGCAGCACTTGTGAAGGACTGATAAGTGTTAGAAGATTGGTGGTGGAGCAAGAGTGCATGTAAGGAAGAAAGCTGTGGGGGACAAGGCTTCACATGTAGACCGAGATCAGACATGAATTATCTTGTAGCTAAGGTTTTGAGTAAGGCTGCTGTGTGATTGAATTTTAGTTTAGAAAACCCCCTCTGGCAGTGTTGTGGGGGGTGAGGTGGAAAGCAGCACTTCAGGACATGTATGCTTACATGTGCTACTTTGACCTCCTTAGGACACTCATTCTTGCACCTGTTGGAAGAAGCTGGTGACTCTCAGCTGAGATCCATGCTGGGAACTGCCCTTGGCCAAAGGTTATGCCATCCCAGAGCGAAGCTAAGGGGCTGGACACATCCAGTGGGGGGATTGGGGGAGTAGGGGATGGGATTATGAGGGCAGAGGTTGAAGACAGTGGAATGAATTGGTTTAAGGCTCCCCCACACCAAACCCTTGCATCTAGTAGGGACAACTTTGAAGCATTATCCAGCTCCAGAGTACCCTGTAGGATGGGCTGAGGCTATTTTTGCAACTTCGTTAAAGTTCAATTCCATCTGCCTGGTTGTACTTCTTCCACGCCCTTCCCTACTCAAAAAGGGTTAATCTCTATAGCCCTCTTTCTGCATGCAAGTCTCAGAGTCTGTTTCTCAGAAAACTTGGGCTAAGACAGAAGCCAATTAGAAAATCAGTGTTATGAGGACCCCAAGATAGACAATGGCAGTTAAAGATGGAAAATAGGAAGCAAATTTAAGAGCTTCTTGGAAGGGAGAACCAAGAGGAATTAGTAACAACAGCCCTGCTGGAAGGATGGAGTTCAGAACATCTCCTAGGCTTCTGATTGGATGGTAGTAAGGCAGCCATGAGGAATGCAGATGGAAGAATGAGTTTTATAAAAGCAGTTGTCACTTCTATGAGGGACAAATCCATCTGAGGTGCATGTTGGACATCCTGTTAAAGATCTCCAATAGGTGGCTGTCCAGCAGATGGCAGAATACATGTGGCCTGGAGATCAGGGGAGAGATCTGCATTAGGAATATAGGTTGGGAGTCGTTAGGGCTCTAGACACTTCCCTGTGCAGAAGCTGGAGTGGCCGAGTAAGAAAGTAGAGAGCTCTGTAGAGTGAAGAGTGGACTAAATTACATAGAACACATACCTATGTAAAAATAAATAACTGAGCATCGGGTGCAGATTCTACTTATTTATCATTCAAAAGGCAGAACTAAAGGGAAATCACAAAGAGATATCTATTTTCAACCTAACTAGGGTAACCGAGGGCTTTCCAGGTGGCGCTAGTGGTAGAGAACACACCTGCCAATGCAGGAGACATAAGAGACTTGGGTTTGATCCCTGGGTCTGGAAGATCCCCTGCAGGAGGGCATGGCAACCCACTCCAGAATTTTTGCCTGCATAATTCCCATGGACAGAGGAGCCTGGCGGGCTAGGTCCATAGGGTCACACAGAGTCGGACATGACTGAAGCGACTTAGCATGCACACACACAGGGCAACTGAATGACTTCAGTGTGGTCCTTAGCACTTGGAAGGACTTGGCTGAAGCTACTCCAGAGCACCCTTTCCCAAATGGCATCAGAGGCATGATATTGTCTCAAGCACGAGTTACTTGAAAAGATGGCTTGCAGGCCATGTACTTTTAGAAAAACCTACTATACATAGCCTCTTCTTCAAAATGCATAATATGTGTTTAGCACATATAATTATGTTTCTCAGATTTATTTAATTTCAGAACTCTGTTTGGTAGACACTGTCTGTCTATGTCTTATGCAATATTAATTCTGGGGAAATGCAGTTTGGAAGTTCCTGCCCTGAGCTTTCAAGCGTTGCAAATGTCACTATGTCAGAACCTGGGAAGTGGGATTCTCCCGGGGCAAGGAGCCTGGCCAACTCATTCTGTCTCTCCAAGGCAGGCTGCCATAGTGCTTGGATGTAAGGGGAGCTCAGTACTCATATGGGTACTGGATGGGGTGACTGTGATTAAATGTGTGTGGTTATATCTGGAAAGAGCTTTGTACAGAAGTTGGAGTGGCCAAATAAGAAAGTAGAGATATCTATAGAGTGAAGAGTGGACTAAAGCTTGTTGAAGGTCAGTGTGTAACCTCAATGAGATGCCCAGGAGAAGCAGCCCACAGAAACAAAATCATGCTTCTAGAAGAGTGTATAGAATTATAGTTGTGAAACCTGTTAAGAGAATATAAATGAGAGCAATGTTTTGGCATTTCCATGGAACTCATGTCAGGGTACATGTTGTTGTTGTTGTTGTTTAGCAGCTCATTTGTGTCTGACTCTTTTGTGACCCTATGGACTGTAGCCTGCCAGGCTCCTCTGTCTATGGTATTTCCCAGGCAAGAATACTGGAGTGGGTTGCCATTTTCTTCTCTAGGGTATCTTTCTGACCCAGGGATCAAACTCGCATCTCCTGCACTGGCATTTGGATTCTTTACCACTTAGCCAGCAGGGAAGCCTCAGAGATTACCTAATATAAGGTTGAAAACCAGCAACTGGTCCATAAAAGTGTGCAGTGGACAAAGAGAGAGAATGAGAAAGTGGGAATAAAGTCTGACAATAGGAACCACTGCTCAGGGAACAGTATTGCATGTGTTTTATAGGAAAATTTTATTTTTGTGTGGGTATATAGTTTCAACTAAAAATAGTTATCACAGAACTGGACTAAACGGAAGAAGATTCCTATTACATGCAAATGGCAGTACTGAAGAGGAAGAAGACTCATCCCATGTCACCTCCATGAAGGCGGACAAGTAGATATGTTTGCAGGATGCAGTGGCCAAGTGTAATGGGGCTGTCTCAGGTGACTTTGATCTTCTCTGGGAGCCAGGTCACCTACAGTCAGTACTGTGTGGGAGACAGAACCAGGTGTGGAAGATAGTAAAAGGCAGAGAGTGATTTTGTGTATCACAAGATTATAAAGAATTGCTTTTTTTAAAGGCAATGCATGAGGACGTGGGCAAAGGACAAGCTTTCATCTCAGGCATGCCTGGGGTCTATGCTTTGCCCAGAGTTGGCAAGAGAGAACAAGGGTATTTCAAGAAATATGAATTCTGAAAGATGGTTGAAAGGCATTCCATGAACAATGAGTTTTGAGGTCAGGCAGTTTGGGAAATGGTGAGTTAATGATTAAGCAAGCTTCTTTAATGCAGGACTTCTCAGATTAAACATGCTTATATGCACTGATGGTTTCTAGCTTATGGGGGCTCTCAAACTTATTTGATTAAGCAATTCTTTACTCAGAGATTCTCTCAGGAATGGTGTCTCAAAATCTATGTCTCTCAAAATCTGGTTGCCAGACCCATGCTGGTCTGTAAACTGTTACTGACCTGTAGCAAGATCAGAAAATTGAGAATAAACAATTAGAAAGTTTTATGGCAGTTTGACATTGCTCCAACATTCTGTGATTATTGTTCTAGTAATACATTTTTTATTGTATTATCAAAACTATTGGTCCAGAACATATGAAAATTAGAGACAAACTTCACTATACAGAGTTGAAGAAGCCCTGTCTTAGAATATACTTTATAAGACATGGTATACAGTGACATCCTAGAATCAGCTGTCACTCAAGCATTTGTGTGTCAACATATCCATTTTCCTGATACAATGAAACAAAGGACTTTGCAACATCTAAACTGCTGACTGAGCTGTGCAAAAGTCTGCCAAGAATTTGTTTGGGAATAAGTAGGCACATTGCTGTACACCTGAAAATAACACAATATTGTAAATCAACTATAGTTTAATTTAACAATTACAACAAAAAAAGATCTGCTGTGCCATATTAAAAAAAAACATAGGTACAGACATGTGGGCTTGAGAGACATTTATAAAGCCAGACAGAATTACAATACAACTTCTTAAATGAACCTGAGCTCACGGGACACAAGCTCAAGTCCCAGCTCTGTGGCCACTGACAGATGTGTGATCTTGGGCAAGTTGCTTGTCTTCTAGAGCCTTAGTATATCCAGCTGCAAGGTAGAGGACAATGGCCTTCTTTCCTCTCAGGATTAGAATAAGCATTAGATAAGATAAGCTATGGGCTTCCCAGGTGGCACTAGTGGTAAAGAACCCACCTGCCAATGCATGAGACGTAAGAGATGCGGGTCAAATGCTTGATCCCTGGGTCAGAAGATCCCTTGGAGGAGGGCATGGCAACTCGCTCCAATATTCTTGCCTGGAGAATCCCATGGACAGAGGAGCCTAACAGGCTACAGTCCATGAGGCTGCACAGAGTAGGACATGACTGAAGCAACTTAGCATGCACACAAGATCTGATTGTTGAAATGACTGTTAAAATGACACATGCTTAGGAGATACTCTAGGTGTTTACAAATTAATTCTCTGATCTTTTCTTTTCTGATCAAGATGTAAGTGTAAACACTGAATTTACACAGCAGGTTTGGGTCTTCGCTCTGTCTCTAGCCTGTGGTATAAACTTGGGCACATCACTTGATCTCTTTTTCTGCATCTTTTCAATGAGTAGGCAGTGTTCTAAGGCCCCTGCAGGCTTTAAAGCCCTGTGAGTCAATGAGTAAACCCATGCAGTATCTCTCCTGGTGTCCAAAGTCTTATATTATCTGTTAAAAAATTTCCAAGGTAACCTTACTCTGTCTTTTAGAATATATAGCCACTATGGTAACTCTTCCATTTTATCTTCTCCATCCTTTTGGCGTCTCAAAAAGAGAAGGTAATGGCTCTGCAGGGACACCATCCAGTTTTGCAAATAGTCCAGATCCATGTTTATTTGAATGGAGGTGATCTAACACAAACTCATATTCTTCACAATGGCTTCAGACTTATGAGCTTTAGAGATGAAAATGATAACAGCAACAACCACAGACCCTGTGAACAGTTAAGCATTCCGAGCCCTTGAACAATAGGTACTTTATATTTTTGCCACTTTCTATTTTTCATTAAAATTGTAGGAAAATTGTCTGAATTTGCTTCTTGAGGTTCTTGGTATATCTGTCCCAGAGTTGGCTGCTTCACATAGCACAGAATTGTGGATTAAAGAGGACCACCACTTCCTTGGTGGTCCAATGGCTAAGACTCTGGGCTCCCAAGGCAAGTGGCCCAGGTTCGATTGTGGTCAGGGAACTAGATCCTGCATGCCACAACTAAGAGTTCATACGCTGCAACTAAGACCCGGTGCAGCCAAATAAATATTTATTTATTTAATAAATTCATTTATTTATCAATAGATAGAAGAGGCTGTCTTCTTGGGGGCACTAGTGGATGTTTCAGTGTGAACTTACGGAAAGTACATCACGAATCCAAGTAGACTGAGGGTGTCCATTATATTCTCAGTCTATAAGGGAGGAAGGTTCTGAAAGGAGCACCGCTCTAGTTGTTGAAAGTTTTAGGTTCCGGCTCTGTCATTAATTAGTTGAATGCCTGGGTCAAATCCCTTAACTAGGCTAGTCCATGTTCCTTAACTGTGTAATAGTGAAGGAATTTGACTAAAAACTTTACAGTTCCTTCTGGATGCAGCCCTGTGACTTGATGTGTGTAAAGAGCTTTCAATATCACTCCCGGGAGAAGACATACAGTTCAGATTTCTATGTCCTAAGTGGGCACTTGGAGAAGTGAGAGGGTTGAAGTGTTCACTCAACTGGCCCCCTCCCTGACCCCTCCCCTCTATTCTCAGAATATCCCCGTGCCAGCACCATCTTCTCCCTCCTGGCAGGTGGTGGGGAGAGAAGACCTCTGGGCAGCACCTGCAGATGGAGTGGGAAAGGGACTGAGACGTGTGTGCCCAGTGAATAGTATCACTAGGTGGGACCAGAAAGCTGAACTTCATAAGCTGTAATGACCATTTGAAAAGGTCTTCTAGAAAATTTTCACTTATCTTAGTTACACTAAGGAGGACTATGGAGAACTGTGTGTGTTTGGTGGGGGTTGTAGATGTACAAACAGACAAGTGACCAAGAAGCCACAGTATCTGGTGGAATAAGATGAGGATGGAGTCAGGTGAAGGATAAGCTGTGTGTCTCTCACTTTAGAGATTATTTAATAGGAAATTTGGGACTCAACTAGAGGAGAGAACAGTTTTGACCTCAATGTTTTGATGGAGACCTCTCGAGAGGCAGGATGAAAGGACTTGAGGGGTGCCAAGACAGAACCAGGCTTGGCTGATTCAAATCAGACTTATTTGGTGAACTGCCTCTATGGGACTGAGGAAGGAGACTGTATGCCTACAGCTCCCCAATCACACCTCGCTTTTACCCTGAGGGTCCTTATACTATAGCCACATACTTGCCGCCTCCATACAGCTTAAGAGTCTGCTGTCCTATCGTGATTGAGGGGAGGTGGGCCAGGGAGCAGAAAGGGGAAGGCCTGGGATTCCAGGGCACCATGAAAGTGCACTGTCATCTCTAGACAGTGTGGCACTTTATCAGGGTCCTGTTAGAAACACAATGTCTTACCCCTGAAGGCTGCTGGCAGAGCTGAAAACTACAACCTGCAGAGCCAAGTGCTCTTGAACAGGTGAGCCTGCGATGTCCCACATCACTCAGGGAAGGCCTGGCCTGGAGCTGGAGGAGGGTCCGGGCAGCTGCTCCTCTCCTGCTCCAGAGTCTCCAGGACCAGTAGGGTGCACGGGGAGGGCAAAAACACACACTGAAATTCCACCCAGATTCCTGACCGAGTCAGCAGGGATTTCCTTGCACGTCCTGCTCAGGGGAGCTTGGGACTTCATGGGTAGGAAAAGGGATAAAAAAGCAGTGGGACCAGAATGGGCAAATCCATAGGGACTAAAAGTAGTGGGTGGTTGCCTGTGGCTGAGTAGGTAGTGAGGGGCGTGGAGTGCAAGGGTCTGCTAATGGGTACAGGCTTTCTTTTTGGGGAGGAGATAAAAAGGTTCTAAAATTGTGCTGAAGGTTGCATAGCTCTGTGAGTATACTAAAAACTACTGACTTACACCCTTTAAATGGGTAAATTGTATAGTATGTAAATTATTTTTTAGTGAGTGCATGCTAAGTCACTTCAGTCATGCCTGATTCTCTGCAACCCTGTGGACTGTGGTTCTCCAGGCTCCTCCATCCATGGGATTCTCCAGGCAAGAATACTGGAATGGGTTTCCATATCCTCCTCCAGGGGGTCTTCCTGACCCAGGGATCGAACCCAGGTCTTTTATGTCTCCTGCATTGGCAGGTGGGTTCTTTACCACTAGTGCCACCTGGGAAGCCCTTATTTCTTAGTTAAACTATTTAAGAAAGAAGTAGCTGGGCACACACACAGAGTGAGCCCTCTGCTCTCACTGCCCACCTGCCATGGAGAGGAAACCTTTCCTGGACTAACAGGGATGGTGGCATTGCTGTTCATGTCTACTGAGCCCCCAAACACTGTCTCTTGATAGCTAAAGCTGCTTTTCAAAGTAAACTCTACAAGACAATACATGCTTGAGGAGGAAGCATGCAAATAGAAGAGATTTCAGTAAGACAAGAATGGGTAACAACATGGTAAATCAACTATACTCCAATAAACATTTTTCAAAAAGACAAGAATGGGGCAACTATGGAGGTGAATATGGGAGGTTCCTGAGCCCATTTAACAGGCCGGCATCCACCTTGTGGAGATCAGAGGGTCAGTGGGTGGGCCACACAACTTCAGGATTAGAGCTCAGACTGCAGGAGCGCTGGAGCATCATGTTATCTGCTTTGCTTTGTGTTATGTTACTGTCCTGTGCATATGTTTTTATAAGCCAAGCCACTTGCTGTTCTGGGGATGGGACAGCTCTTAAGCAGCAAATTTACCCTTCCCACAGTATAAAGTACAATGTGAAAAGCAACTCCAGTGAGTTCTAACTGATATGGCCAAGGCAGCCTTTACACAGGAAGGGAACACCTGCATGGACTATTTGGTAATGATGATGCCCAGGAGAGGGAGGTGGGGCCAGTACAACCTGCTGACACAGGTGAGCCTTGCTGGTGTCTATAACTTTGTGGGTAGCTCGAGCACCTATGGAAGCTCATCTGGGCATGCGTATGAAACACCTAATACAAACATGGAAAGAGCAGGTGTTCCTAGTCAAGGATGATCGCTGTACCTTACCCCTGTACCATGCTTTACAGTGCTTAAAACACCTCCATTAAACCTTCCCATGTGATCCCACAAAACTCAGGGGAGGTAGAAATGGATGGTATGTCTTTTTCTGTAAGTGAAGAAACACTGTTAAAGAGGTGAGGTAACTTACCTATGGGTACACAGCTGGTTAACCTGGGGATCTCCAACTCCACTGTGCCCCGGAAGCAGATGCAACACAGTGGACACATCATGAAATCTTTCCCCAGGATGGTTAAATAGGGAAGGAGCAGCTGGTGAGGGGAGCCTAGGGAACCCAGAGCCATGGTGAGTGGAGCAGAAGCAGGTGGCTAGCCAGGCAGCAGGCCTGTTATCAGCCAGACCGGTCTGGCAGAAAGGACTGCATTGGCCCACCCAGGAAAGTGGAATGCATGCAAATTGAGATGAAGGAAGCCCAGGCAGCGAAGGGGATGCAAGACCCACGCTGGCCTGGGAGAGGGGCCAGAGTGAGTGTAGTCTCAGTAGGGGCACAGAAAAACACTAGAGGCTGTCTCTGTGTGAATATCGGCTCTGAGAGGAAGCAGAAGAAACCTGAGCTGATCCAAAGCAAAGGAAAGATGGAGAGCAGCTAAAGTCAAGAGAGGTCTGCTGCACCAAACTCAGGTTGGAAAAGTTGCCCAACCCTCTCACCTCTCCACCCTGTTTGCTTCTATAACTGAGCTGTTCAAGACACTGACCTGCCTTCCCACCCATCTGCTGCCTGGAGTCCTCCAAAATACTTCCATCAATTTCTCTTCTCTAAATGCTTTTGAACTGTGGTGTTGGAGAAGACTCTTGAGAGTCCCTTGGACTGCAAGGAGATCCAACCAGTCCATTCTGAAGGAGATCAATCCTGGGATTTCTTTGGAAGGAATGATGCTAAAGCTGAAACAGATGTGTATAAGAGACAGCTTTTACCCTGAGGGTCCTTATACTATAGCCACATACTTGCCGCCTCCATACAGCTTAAGAGTCTGCTGTCCTATCGTGATTGAGGGGAGGTGGGCCAGGGAGCAGAAAGGGGAAGGCCTGGGATTCCAGGGCACCATGAAAGTGCACTGTCATCTCTAGACAGTGTGGCACTTTATCAGGGTCCTGTTAGAAACACAATGTCTTACCCCTGAAGGCTGCTGGCAGAGCTGAAAACTACAACCTGCAGAGCCAAGTGCTCTTGAACAGGTGAGCCTGCGATGTCCCACATCACTCAGGGAAGGCCTGGCCTGGAGCTGGAGGAGGGTCCGGGCAGCTGCTCCTCTCCTGCTCCAGAGTAAATGCTTTTGAACTGTGGTGTTGGAGAAGACTCTTGAGAGTCCCTTGGACTGCAAGGAGATCCAACCAGTCCATTCTGAAGGAGATCAACCCTGGGATTTCTTTGGAAGGAATGATGCTAAAGCTGAAACTCCAGTACTTTGGCCATCTCATGCGAAGAGTTGACTCATTGGAAAAGACTTCGATGCTGGGAGGGATTGGGGGCAGGAGAAGAAGGGGATGACCGAGGATGAGATGGCTGGATGGCATCACTGACTCGATGGATGCGAGTCTGAGTGAATTCCGGGAGTTGGTGATGGAAGGGAGGCCTGGTGTGCTGCGATTCATGGGGTCGCAAAGAGTCGGACACGACTGAGCGACTGAACTGAACTGAACTGAACTGAAAGAAGGCTCCAGAGCTGTAGCCCAAGAGGTTGGACTTTGACCAAAGGAGAGCAGAGGCTGGCTGAGCCTGGGAGGGATGGAACAGAAATCGACTGAAATATACAGCTGCTGACAGTAACTGGTGGAGTCCCTCAATAGTTTGGGCCCCGATAATTGGAAACATGTGATATCGATGCCCTAGTTATGATGTTGATTCTGCAAAACAGTCACAACAAATGGCAGACCTGATGAATTACAGCTTATTATGCATTATTATCTCATGCAGGCCCATTGTGAATTGTAAGTCTTAGCTTATTGATCCCGTTTCTTTAATTAATAGCCATATATAACACTTCACAATATTCACAGCAATTGAAAGTTATAAAATGGAACTTCTTCAAAAATAGCCTACAATTTTGACTTTTTGCTTGGTCATCAGACATTTCTTAATTTTAAATTAGTGGTTTTCCTTGTTTTCATTTCTGGAAAGACACCTGCAGAGTCAGTTGAAAATGCTGTTCTTCCAATGACACATGTGTCATACAGTTGGCCTCACAAGGGTCTCCAGAAAGCCTGAGAAAAAGCCCTTGGTGGCTGCTTCATCATGAGATTCAAGGATCTTGATGTTCTGATCCCAGCCACTGTTCCCACCTCACTTCCCACAGCTGCCCACCCACCATCCATACTAAGTCACATTACTCAGAAGTCAGTCCTAAATCTACCATGAATGTTCACACTTCCATTCCTTTGCTCAAGCTGTTTCCTCACTCAGAATGTCCTCTTTCTTTTCCCTAACTCAAGGCTTAGCTTAAGCATCTCACTTTCTATCAAGGCTTCTCCATCCCCTGTCTCATCAGGGAGAACTGTGGCCTCCTGTGCCCATAGAGCTCTCCAGAAAATTACTTATTACCTACCCATCTCTCTCACTAGAAAAACAATGAGTTCTGTTAGAGTAGACTTCAGATTATTAATTTGGCATACTCAGCATCCTTGTTGGATAAATAAGTTGGATGTGGCCCTATAGAAAATGGGGAGCCATCCAAGACACAATCCTTTGAAAGTCCCCAGGTGATTCTAACACATAGCCAAGTCTGAGAACCACTATTCTAAATCAGTGCTTCTCAAACTTGAGTACATAAACTTGAGTCATTTGGACATCTTATTAAGATGAAAATTCTGATCTGGCTGGTCAGGGCAGAGTCTGAGGTTCTGCACATTTAACAAGTTCCCAGTTGCTCACTACTCAGTCACTGGTCCAGGATGGTCCTCTGAGTGACCAGGGTCTAGAGTCCAGAGCAGAAACTGTAAGGTGTGGGTCAAATATATCAGCATCACCTGGGAGCATGAAGGGGAGGCTTGTTCAAAATGCACATTCCAGAACCCTATCCTAACCCTACTGAATTAGATTCTCTGAGAGAATGGGATTCACAAACATACATCTTCCCAGGTTTCCCAGGTAGTTTGGAATAAAGTTGGAGAAGATTCTGTCATTAACTGATAGAACTTCCTAATGCTGAAGGGCAGCGGGGCGGCAACATGTGGAGCTGAAGAGCACCCCCTCTGGAAAATGAGGGTACTTCACACCGATACCTTCCTCTTCCTCCTGATTATACACCAGGCTGGCAAAGAAGCAGAAACAAAGAACTGGGGGCTTATCTTCTTTTATATCACACTTCCACACCCACGCTGACAAAAGGACCCTGATGAGTCTTCACTGGACCTGTTTTATGTTTGCTGCTGCTGCTGCTAAGTCGCTTCAGTCGTGTCTGATCCCATAGACGGCAGCCCACCAGGCTCCTCCATCCATGGGGTTTTCCAGGCAAGAGTACTGGAGTGGGGTACCATTGCTTTCTCCATTTATGTTTGTTACATTTAGGGTATTTTTAAAGTATTATTGTATACAATAACATGTTGGTACAAAGGTACATACACATAAACCTATTTTAAACCTGTTCCACATATTTCAGGCAGGGCTTCTCAGACTTTAACATGCTTTAGAATCAGTTGGAGAGCTTGTAAGAACTCAGATTACTGAGCTCTTTCCCAGTAGGATTTCTAACAAGTTCCCAATGATGTTGGGGCATATGTATGGGAGAAGAACTGCAAATGAATACTACAGAAAAAATTTTTAGCGGGTTTATTTATTTTATGGGTATGGGTGAAGCAAGTTTGAAATGATTTTGGATGTATTACAGGACTGAGCAAATGAGTAACTGTGCATGTGGGTTGGTGGGGTGGATAAGTTATTGGGTAACAGGGTTCTCACTGTAGAGGAAGGGACATACAATTATGGAATGTAGGTAGGCAAGAAAAAATCCTATGGGGATATATTACAGTTAGATGGGGAGGTGCAAATTCATGATTTTAAAAATATGTATGTAAGAATGTTTATGTGTATGCTTTCATGCTCAGTCACTCAGTTGTGTCCGACTCTATGCGACCCAAGGACTGCAGCCTGTCAGACTCCTCTGACCATGCGATTTCCCAGGCAAGAATACTGGAGTGGGTTGCCATTTCCTCATCCAAGGGATCTTCCTGACCCAGGGATCGAACCCACATCTCTTGCATCTCCTGCACTAGCAGGTGGATTCTTTGCCACTGTGCCATTTGGGTTTAGGTGCACATGTATATTATATATGTATGAGTGCGTACGTATGTTTGTGTGGTGTGTGTGCATAAATATACATACATTTTTTCCCTGGATTTTTCTGTGAGGGCTGGAAAACAAAATCACCCTGGTAGCCATGAGCACACTTAGTACCCAGGCCTTCTTGGTCTCTAACACCATTCCTCACCACAATAAACCATGGCTTATCAAAGAAGAGGCAGACTCTAGGACTTGGAACATCTTATAATAAAGAATGCCATGAGGTTTAAAGGAAAAAAAAAAAAAAAAGACAGGGAGAAGGAGGACAAGAAGGAGAAGGAAAAGACAGAAGCATGTCACAAGAACACATGATCCAAATTAAAGGGGTTCTCATTGTCAAATCTGAGAAAGCTTGAGAGTACCAAAGTAGGTATGTACAGAACTGAATTAGAAACCACTGGGAAAGAAGGAATGTGTGAATCCACACCAATAACAAATGGGTAAGTAAATGAGAGAGAAGGGGCTCCTGCTCACAGAAGAAAGCCAAGAGCTGACTGTCAAACAAGGCAGGAAACTGGAGATGGAAAATCATTTTGAAGCCGTAGCGATGAAGAGTAGGTCAGGCAAGAATCAATAGTTGCTAAATCTGGGGGGAATTTTGATGAGTAGTAGGATATTTGCATGATCTTATCAGTGGACAAAAAAGTGAACTGTGGCTACAGAGGAAACATCTATACTCTTGGAAATACATTCCTAAGTACATAGGAGTGAGGGGCCATGATGTATGTAATATACTCTGAAATGGCTCATGAAAACATTTCTGTGCATATAAGAGAGAGAGAGAAGAGAGACTGAGAGAAATTGGCAGACAGATAGAAAGCATAGGTGCACAAATGATAACACAAATGGGATAAAGTGTTAACAATTAGTCAACTGGTGGGTAAATGGTATATGCTCTTTGTACTATTCTATTTTTGTGTCATTTGAAAAATTTGAAATTTTCAAATAAAATCTTAAATCATGCTTTTGATTAATATTTACATTGAGATAAGTTTGACTGTTAACTCTTTATGAGCTTAATTTTGTGAAAAATTAAAATTAAAAATGTGTTTTATTTATGTACTTTTAAAACCTAGAAGAAAACAAACCAAGATATAGACGGGTATCATTTCTGGGTTACAGAATTATGGATGATTTGATTCTGTTGTATTGTTTATAGTGTTTCATATTATTCAAAGTTATTAGAGAAAAATTATTTTTGAAAAAGGAAAATATTCACAAAAGTTTTACATATAATATTGCTGACTGTTATGTCATTGATTTCTAATAGCACAAACAAAATAAAAAACCTGAAATCATTGAAATGTCCAATGACAGGAAAGGTTGTTGGAGAGGTTGTATAAATTATGATACTTCTAAAATATTAGTCATAAAATTTATGTTTGCCCAATCAGTTTATGGAACCACCTAAGTATCCACAAATAGGGGGTTGGTTAAATTATAGCATAGCTGTAAAACACAATGTGCAGAATGTTTTCTGACCCAAACTGCTCCAGGAGTAGGGGGAGGGCTTTGACTCTCTGCCGTCTTACAAACTGTAAACATCCTAGCTATACAAACCTGCTAAATGAGTAAGTGCTCAGCTCAGTTCAGTTCAGTTGCTCAGTCATGTCCGACTCTTTGTGACCCCATGAATTGCAGCACGCCAGGCGTGAGGTATTTGGGAGAGAGCAGGGATGGTGGAATTACCAGGGTTTTTTTCTTGTCTGCATTATTCTTCCATGTATTTTCAAATGTTCTATCATACATCTGGTAACAAGGGATTTTAATTTAAAAAATTGTAACATAGTATGAATGGATCATCATTGAGAAAAGATTAGAAGGCTATTCACAAAAATGAGGATTACCTATGCTTATGGGTATTCTTGTCACCTTTTTTTCTTGATTAGTAGTAATGCTTGTACAAAGAAGTTATGTTTTAAAAGCATTAGATGATCATTAAGAAGTCTATAAATAATATTGCTGGAGAGGGTGTGCAGGAAAAGGAATCCTCCTATACTCTCAGTGGGAATGTAAGTGGGTGCAGCCACTATAGAGAACGGTATGGGGGTTCCTTAAAAAACTAAAAATACAGTTACTATGTAATCCTACAGTCCCACTCCTAGGCATATATGCAGAGGAAACTCTGTTTTGAAAAGATACATGCACCCCTATGTTCAATGCAGTACTATTTACAACAGCTAAGACACGGAAGCTGCCTAAGTGTCTAAAAACGTGTAGTACATATATACAATGGAACATTACTCAGCCATAAAGAAGAAGGAAGTAATGCCATTTGGATGGACCTAGAGATATCATATTAAGTGAAATAAGTCAGAGAAAGACAAATATATAATATGGCTTATATGTAGAATCTAAAAAAAGATGATACAAATGAACTTGTTTAAAAAACAGAAATCGACTCACAGACATGGCAAACAAATTTATGGTTAGCAAAGGGAATAACAGTATGGGGGATAAATTAGGAGTTTGGGGTTAATAAATACACAGTACTATCTATAAAATAGATAAACAGTAAAGACATGCTGTATAACGTGGGGATCTATATTCAATGTCTTACAGTAACCTATAATGGAAAAAAACCTGAAAAGAAACATATATTTTCTCTACCTCTGCTGACAGTGGCATACAATCTGACCCTCATCATCTACTGCCACCCCTCCTAGTTGGTGCCCTGCTGCTGCTGCTTCTCCTATTGGTTCACACTAGGATGGCTTCCAAAAGCACAAGCCTGACAACTTCACACCAATAGAGGCCACAACTTCCTTCAGTTCCTGCTGTCACCAACTCCAGTCCCTTGGACTGTACAGACATGCAACTATGTCCTCCCTTTCCAGTCTTCTTTCTGGTGTCCTCCCTGCTCCCACATCATCAGGGGCACTGTAAGTAATTCTTTACCCACACTCGTCCTTCTGTGAGCTCCTACAGGATATGACTTTTGGGCCCCAGCACTTAGCCCAGCATCTTGCACATAGGAAAAGACCCTGATGCTGGGAAAGATTGAAGGCAGGAGGAGAAGGGGATGACAGAGGATGAGATGGCTGGATGGCATCACCAACTCAATGGACATGAGTTTGAGCAACCTCTGGGGAGCTGATGATGGACAGGGAAGACTGCTGCAGTCCATGGGGTTGCAAAGAGTCGGACATGACTTAGCAACTGAACTGAACTTGCACACAGGAGGCGCTCCAATGGACCTTCTGAATGATGTAATGTGACCCTTGGTGACTTGAATGTGCACATGAATCTTCTGGGGATCTTGTCAAGATGCAGGTTCAGATTCAGTAGGTCCAGGGGGGAACCTGAGAGTCTGCATTTCTTACAAGTTCTGCTGTTGTGCTAAGAACCACACTGAGTAGTAAGGACCCAGTGAACAGTAAGAGTTTTCCAGGTAGAGGAAATTATGGACATAACATTCCAATAGGAATATTGAATTTTTGAGTGAACTTTTGATCTCAAAAGAGATAAAACATCATAAAATGATATTAATATAATACATGTTATATAATAATATTATGTGTCATTAAAATATATATAACTATAGAATTATATAGGTCCTGTCTCTTATACACATCTAGATGTGTATAAGAGACAGACGGAGAGTTGCGAATGGACCTTCTGAATGATGTAATGTGACCCTTGGTGACTTGAATGTGCACATGAATCTTCTGGGGATCTTGTCAAGATGCAGGTTCAGATTCAGTAGGTCCAGGGGGGAACCTGAGAGTCTGCATTTCTTACAAGTTCTGCTGTTGTGCTAAGAACCACACTGAGTAGTAAGGACCCAGTGAACAGTAAGAGTTTTCCAGGTAGAGGAAATTATGGACATAACATTCCAATAGGAATATTGAATTTTTGAGTGAACTTTTGATCTCAAAAGAGATAAAACATCATAAAATGATATTAATATAATACATGTTATATAATAATATTATGTGTCATTAAAATATATATAACTATAGAATTATATAGGTCATTCCAAAAAAAGGGTAAAATAAATAATAAAGGGGCAAAAATAAAGTCATTTACTCTTAAAGTCTCAATATCAATACTCTTTTTTTAAACTATAGATGATTTACAATGTTGTGTTAGTTTCTGATGTACACCAAAGTGAATCAGTTAAATATATATATATACACACATACATACATATATACACATATATATATATTCTTTTTCAGATTCTTTTCCACTATAGATTATTAGAAGATATTGAATATAGTTCCCTGTGCTATACACATTAGATCCTTGTTTATTTTATATATAGTAATGTTCAATATCAATGTTCTAATTCTCAATTTGGAGTTATATTAGAATCACCTGAAAAACTTTTTAATCGGCATGTATTTTCTTCCCACTTCTCTGCCAGCCGCCAACCTGATTTGAGGAATATGAAACCTTCCATCCGCCCCTCCCCACTACAAAAAACTACAGCCTTGGAGAACACTTTTGTTATTGATAGAAAGGTACTGTGTCTCTCAGTTGTGCTGGGGAAGAAACAAGCTTCCAGTTGTATAATAACTCACATCTGCTAAATCTTCTGCAAAGGTGTTCCAGCCAGGCTGTGCACAGATGCTGTTGTTCCCTCTGCCTGAAAAACTCTTTCTCTATTTCTGACCAAGTCCAATTTTTTTTTTCCCTAGATCTTCGAAACTATCCTTTCATCACATTCCAAACCTTTTGTTTTGGCACAAAAATGCAACCAAAAAACAGCTATTTGTCTCTCTTCCCCACTCGACTGTGAGTTCCAAAAATGTCTGCTGTACACACCATCCCCAGTATTGAGCACAGTGTTGTTATGCTGGTGCTCAAACGAATAAAGAAAGAACCACTCTCTCCAGGTCTAGTGATGTTTCCTCTTCCACATCTTATGCCCTGTCCATAACTGGCCAAATCTAATTCCTAAGAGGGCTGACATTTAGTACAGGGCTAAGAACTGTGTAAATAACAACTCAGATGTCTTGGGTCTTGTTTGGTCCAAGTTGTTTGGGTTGGGGAACCAGAAAGAAACAATATTTTTCCTCCTAAAAGTTAAAATTACATAATATTTACCTCTTACAAATCATATATATTTAAGATAGGAAGCCCAGGAACAAAATGAACACAGGTGAAGTCAGACATGACAAAAGAACCAGAACAACTACTGTTTGGGAAGCTACAAAGGTGTTCTCTCCTTCCATCTCTGACCTTCTCCTATTGGAGGTAACCACTCTTAGGAACTTGGATTTATTATTAGTTTTTACCACATACTTATATATCTCTAAACAGTAAGTTATTTAGCATTGCTTGCTTTTGAGCCTTGTAAAAACAGTATTGTTCTGGTGTGACCTTTTGTAGCTTGTTCTTTAAAAAAAAAAAAAAAATTAACATTGTTCCTAAGACTCAACTATGTTGTGGTGTATACCTGTGGCTCATTCATTTTCATCACAATATACTCCTGCATTAATATGAATATATCACAATTTATTCCTGCGTTCCTTATCAGTGGACTTTTGGGATGTTTCTGGTTGTTTGCTCTTAGAAATAGCACTGTTACAAACCATCCTTGTACTTATCTTCAAGAGCATCTGTCAGCTTATCTAGGGTATACACCAAGGAGTAGACCTGGTCCAGGTATGGGTTCAGGTTTATAATCCAAATGATCTTTTGAAGCAACGGTGCCAGTTTACATCCCCACCAGCAGGGCATGAATTCCTGGTGATCTGTATCCTCACCAACCACTTGTATTGTTAGGACCCAGGAATTGTATCCTTAAGTGGCAGCATTTTTGCACCAGAATGCAGTGCCCCTGACTGGACAGGTGTTTCCTCTTGGCCATCTAATAGAAGAACCTGATCTGAGACTCTGCCCAAGAGATGGGCCCCAGGGACTTACACCTTGTTGAATTCTGACTTTGGGACACAGCACTAAATTGAGATAAGAGACACAGTCATCATAGAAGTCAATCAATCATAGAAAATGGATCTTGAAGGACCCTAAGGGCAAATACTTCATTCTACATTTAAGGAGACTGAGGCCCAGAAAGGTAAATGACTTGACAAGCTCTCAGAGCTAATTAGTATAAGAACCTGTCTCTGGGGCTCTCAATTCTTAGTCTAGGCCTATTTTTTTTTTTTGGTTTTTAAATGTGTTTATTTGGTTTAGTAATTTAAAATGGTGTAGAAATCTATTACATTAAAAATGACTCTGTAAATACTTAAATAACTGCCAATTTACTTTTAAAAGGTAGTTCTTTGATGTAAGTGACTGATGAATTTGATATTTTCAGGTCCTTTCCTTGTGAACTAAACAGAAATAACACTGAATTTCAATGGGATAAATAGGGGAAAGATGCAATCTCCATAATAATGGTTTTCAATAGGCAAATTTCACAGTTTTTAAAGACACCAATCTCCCAGGGAAATTAATCTCCAATTTTTTGACTTGTCATCCTCATCCTTGGATCATCCCCCCAGGCAAAATATAGGTTTGGGCTTAAGAAGCCATTTTGTGAGGAAGTGAAAAAGAGTGAAAAAGTGTTAGTTGCTCAGTCATGTCTGAGTCTTCACGACCTCATGGACTGTAGCCCACCAGGATCCTCTGCTGATGGAAGTCTCCAGACAAGAATACCGGAGTGGGTAGCCATTCCCTTCTCCAGGCAATCTTTCTGACCCAAGGATAGAACCCAGGTCTCCTGCATTGTAGGCAGATTGTTTATCATCTGAGCCACCAGGGAAGCCCCAGACAAACTTCAAATGCAGTGAAATTTCAATTCATCCTCCTCTTCTGAGTACTCAGAATTAAGCTGTTATAGGAGGCTAGGACCTATTTATGGATATCACACATATCCATACAATATAGTCCCAGTAAGGTGATGGTGTATAATCTTAGATGCCTTTACGTGCGAATGTAGAAAAACTCTGAAAAGAGATCAATTTGTAGCAGAAGCTGTTATGCAGCTGTTATGTGCTCTTCAGTGTGTGCATAACAAGCATGGTGTGTGTAAAGGAATCCTGTCCTCACATAAGAGGTAGTCAAAAGCAACTGGGGAGGGGAGAAGGACTACTTAGTAGGAAGGGTGTATGTGTAGTGGCTTCGAAAACCTGAAGTGGAAATTTTCATTCCGGAGTTGTTTACTTCAGAGATCCCCCCTCTCCCACCTCCCTTGCTTTGATCTTCTCTACCCCAAGAATCCATTTACCATTTGAAAATATCTTTTGGTTTAACAGTGTCTGCAGGCTGGCAATAAAAGCTTTCCAAGAAGCATCCCTCTTTTAATGTCAGGATAAAACTCAGGAGCTGCTTATTACTTTGGGGGAGGGGGGGTGGCTTGAAGGGAGAGGCCTTCAAGTAATTTTGCTAAGAATGCTGACCAAAGGGTACTTTGGTACTCCTGGATAAGGTTTTCCTCCCAGCAGTCATTTTAATCAGCACTTCCCCTGTTTAATGAGCTTGTAGTGCCATTACATAATCACCCAGCTCACTGGATTAATGATGAAAAGAGGAACTGATTTTTCCAGTTGCATCATTTGAAGTAAATGTTAACTTTCTTTCTGAGTCCTTAGTTAACCGCATTAGTGTGACAAATATGTCTTTGTCTAGCATAAGTAATTAGAATTTAATCACTTTAACTGCATCTTAATTACCCCAAATGAATTGAAAGGACATTTAATAGCAAAGATTAAATTGCCTTAATGAACGATTTTTGTGACTCCATCAATACTTGAATCGCGCTAGCCACTCCTCTCACGCACTTCACCTGCAGTGAGCACAGGATTCACTAGGTGGCGCGTTTCGCTCATTTATTTATTTAATTTCCCCCATTGATCTGTTTTAGAAGACAACAGGAAAGAAAGTGAAAAGAATAGAGTTTATTTTGTTCCTTGGATAACCTCTCTTTGGGACTATAGGTCATCACCAGATGCAAAAATGAAAGCAGCGATTTCAGAAACTGTCGATTCTGAGGAACCTATGGCGAATGCAAAGGGAGATGAGAAAAACTCGGATAACTGGAAGCTCGCAGTGGTTGAGGGAAACTGTAAGTTATCCTCTGGACGACTGCCAACATATATACAGAGTTTAAGTCAATTTATTATTTTTTAGTGCAGAGTGCTAAAACATGAGTAACAAGCAAGCTTTGGACTAGCAAGACAGGAACTGATGTGAAGCCAAGAAATAAAATTGTGCAAGTGCGGATCAGAACACCAATGCCAGAAAGTATGGGAGGTTTGGGCCTTTGGGCCCTCCTCCAGGCTGGGTCCCTGTGGACCAGTCCTACCCACAGAACACATCTAATGAGATGGGTCTTGCCCATCAATAATTGTTTAAGTGAACAAATGGATAAGGAGACTTGAGTTCCATGGCTAGCTCTGTTACTGCCTAACATTCTCTCTTTCTTCAAAGGAGCAATAAAAGATCTCTCTTGTAAGTCTTAATAAAAAAAGAAAGAAGTTTCCAAAGCATCCCAGAGGGAAGACACACATTCTCTACTTTCAAGCCCTTTATTATGCAGAGATTTTCCAGGTTGGTGTTTATGACAGGGGATCAGACATTTCCACATTCTTGGTCCACTGACCTGGTGAACGTGAACCCGTAATTGAGGCACAGGGTGGAGGGTAAGGGGGTTCTGGGCTTTGAGTTGAGAAAGTTGAGCACAGGGCCTCAGTGATTTCCAGCTCTGTTACCACAGTTAAGTAATTCAACCTCATTGAACAGAGAAGCAGGAAAATAATGGTAACTACCCCAAAAACTAGTGGCTCCTAAACTTTGCCGCACATTAAAATCACATCAGAGCTCTTAAAAATCACAGTGCCCAGGTCATGTCCTATACTACTAACACCCAGAATATCTGAGATTTTAGCCAGGAATAATTTTTGAAAAGATCCCTAAATAAGTTCAAAGTATAGCAAGATTTGGGAGCCACTGGTACAGGGAGAATTAAATGGTGGCTCAGACGATAAAGAATCTGCCTATAATACGGGAGAACTGGGTTTGATCCCTGGGCTGGGAAGATCCCCTGGAGATTCCCATGGCAACCCACTCCAGTATTCTTGCCTGGAGAATCCCCATGGACAGAAGAGCCTGGCGGGCTACAGTTCATGGGGTCACAAAGAGTCGGACATGACTGAGCAACTAAGCACAACACATATGTGCCCAGCAGAGTTCCTGACCAATAATAGGTACACAATGGACACAAGCTCCTTCCTTATCAACTGACTTCCTTATCACTTGCTAAGACAAATCTGTGGGTTGAACTTCAGGATCTTATTCTGTTCAGCTGTTATCTTATCAAACTATCTCACCTAAAGGAGAGGAAAATTTCTGGAAGCTAATTTGTTTCAACTTTATGATCATGTTACATCTTTGGGGAGGAACACAATGTGGATGTTTCTATAGCCAGACCCTGTGGTAAAACAAATTTATATGTTTGTATCAAAATAATCAGATTGTCCTGTGATTGGCCTGGTCATCTAAGCCAATTCTACAAATTCAGAATAAAATTAAGCTTCATTCATATTAGCATACTTGTGTTAAAGTAAAAATCTGTGCAAATCTATTGATAGAAGACAGGAATGTATGATTATACATTAAATTAATTCACACTAGAAATCAGGTTTTTCCCTTTTACTAAGCTCTATAAGGCTGACACTTTTCAGGAAATGACTTCTCTCAAAGGTGCTTAGCCATCTTATTTAAATACAAACAAAATGAAAATAGTATTTAATTAATACTTGTTGAATCCTTTATCCCAAGTTATAGGAAATCTATACTTTAACTATTATGACTTCAATAAGACCCTCCTTCTGTTGGTACCCTAGATTGAGGACCATTCAAATTTGCCAAGAGTGTGGAAACTTCTGTTTTTATGGGGACTGAAATGAAATTAGAAATTTCTCATCCTGTCCATCTAAACTCCTTGGTTGACTTAAAATATTAAACTGGTGTTTAACTGTTCCAATATATGAAGTTTACAAAGAGCACTGAGCACTGTTACTTGAAGGGCAAGGCTTCTAACTATGTATTTTGAGGCGCAAGACACCCAACAACCTCCTTTTTAATTACCCACTTTCACTAGACTTGAGGATTTTCTTTCTTATAAGGAAATCAAGGATAAATTTTACCGATATACTCTGCAAGAACTCTTTCTTCTGAGAACTTTGGGTAGCAGCATCTGTTTGATTAGCTGAATTTGCCATGAATGTGGAAATGATGACATCAAAACAGCTCATGTAACAACCTCCTTAAAGACCTCATAGATTAGAGATGACTATAGATTTTATGTTCAGCTGTTATCTTATCAAACTATCTCACCTAAAGGAGAGGAAAATTTCTGGAAGCTAATTTGTTTCAACTTTATGATCATGTTACATCTTTGGGGAGGAACACAATGTGGATGTTTCTATAGCCAGACCCTGTGGTAAAACAAATTTATATGTTTGTATCAAAATAATCAGATTGTCCTGTGATTGGCCTGGTCATCTAAGCCAATTCTACAAATTCAGAATAAAATTAAGCTTCATTCATATTAGCATACTTGTGTTAAAGTAAAAATCTGTGCAAATCTATTGATAGAAGACAGGAATGTATGATTATACATTAAATTAATTCACACTAGAAATCAGGTTTTTCCCTTTTACTAAGCTCTATAAGGCTGACACTTTTCAGGAAATGACTTCTCTCAAAGGTGCTTAGCCATCTTATTTAAATACAAACAAAATGAAAATAGTATTTAATTAATACTTGTTGAATCCTTTATCCCAAGTTATAGGAAATCTATACTTTAACTATTATGACTTCAATAAGACCCTCCTTCTGTTGGTACCCTAGATTGAGGACCATTCAAATTTGCCAAGAGTGTGGAAACTTCTGTTTTTATGGGGACTGAAATGAAATTAGAAATTTCTCATCCTGTCCATCTAAACTCCTTGGTTGACTTAAAATATTAAACTGGTGTTTAACTGTTCCAATATATGAAGTTTACAAAGAGCACTGAGCACTGTTACTTGAAGGGCAAGGCTTCTAACTATGTATTTTGAGGCGCAAGACACCCAACAACCTCCTTTTTAATTACCCACTTTCACTAGACTTGAGGATTTTCTTTCTTATAAGGAAATCAAGGATAAATTTTACCGATATACTCTGCAAGAACTCTTTCTTCTGAGAACTTTGGGTAGCAGCATCTGTTTGATTAGCTGAATTTGCCATGAATGTGGAAATGATGACATCAAAACAGCTCATGTAACAACCTCCTTAAAGACCTCATAGATTAGAGATGACTATAGATTTTCCCCAGCACGGATCAAAGGGACTGAATTGAACGTTTTAGCTTAATGATCCAACCCCTGTCACACCCATAGGGACTTAAATTCCGATTGTATAAGCAGGTGTGCATGTGCACTCAGATGCATGCAGAAAGCTGCTGGGGAGGGAAGAAAAGATCAACCACCTGATTGACGAGGCTAGGTTTGATCTTTTCCATTATTACTTGATTGTTCTCATGGATACTACTGGTAGGGTCTCATGACTTCTCATAAACTTTGAAATATTAGCTGTTAGTTTTTGTTTCCTCACCACAACTCTTCAAAGCCATCTTAGCCACTTTTTTAAGGGCAAGAGAAACCCAGAAGACAGGCCTGACTGGGCCCTGTCCAGGGTCCTGACACCACACTGGGGCTTCAGGCTGCCAGGCCTCCAAGCGTTCCTTCAGGCACCCCACCAGATAGCAAACAAAGAGCTTCAAGCTCAAAGCCTCAGGGCAGCCTTCCAACTCCCGTCAGTTAGCTGGAAGGTGAAACAACAAAACAAAGGGAACGTTAATCCACTCTCCCTTCACTACACCCTGAACCCCAGTCTCTGATTTCAGACTGCCAGGGTCACCTTCTCTACTGTGACCCTGATATTCTCAACATGCCAGCAGAAGTATAATTTGGATATAAATTCCAAACATGCTATCTTGTTTGGAGAGGTTAGAGTTGGAGTATAATTTGGCGGAATGGCGATTTTGTCTCACCAGTGGGGTCATACCCAGGAATTGGGTAAGACCAAGACAGATCCACTAAGTATCCTTTCCTCCCTCCACTACACTCTACCAATCAAAACAGTTATCGGTTGAAAATCACATCAGTGTTCTAAAACAAAGCCTCTTCTCTTCCCATTGGATTGAGGCACTGAGGTTTACTGGGTGCCTGGCTCTGCGGCCCGCAGGGGGCGCGCGCAGTTACCGGAGCACAGCCTGGAGCACAGTACGATCCCCTAAGCTACTGGGGGAAGGTGAGTCCAGATCGAGGGCATCAGCGAGGGCAGGAGTTTAGCTCCCCACCTGGCACTGAGCGCTGGAAGCTTGAAGATAAAGATGCAGCCTGGGATTTGAGTCTCTCTGCTGCTACAACACAACCTTACTGTTGTTGGCACAGACCGTCCCAAGTGTCAGGTACAAAACAGCTACGGCGGGATTGGGTTTCTATTGACCCTGATCGCCCTCTGACTTGGGGCTGCGACGCTGGTGGGAGAGCCAACCGCCCTAGGAACAGGCCGCAGGGTTTATTGTCTCTGGCGGCTGTGCTCAATGCCCCGACACCAGGTCACCACAGAGCGACCAGCAGATCTCCTCCACTCTAGTCAAACTATCTGCTGTGATTTTCACCACATGTACACTTAACTCCATGCGTTCCCTCCGCTCCTCCCTGGAGTTTGTGCTCCCTAGTGGGGACCGCAAGGGAGAACTATTATCACACGGCCTCTAGGACTCAGACATGGGCTGGGAGAAAGGTGCACGCAAAGCCGTCTGGTGATTGGACTCCAGAGCCAGACCTGTTCGGCAAGTGTGTCAGGGGGTCCCAAACCAACTCCCCGGGAGCAAGGCGACCGATGGCCCTGAGTTGGTGAGGGGACTCTGCTTCTCCCTGACAACTGGCTGCCCCCCAGGCCACGCTGGGAGGAGGCTGTAAGAAAGCTTCGGAAGAGGCCCTCCTCCCCGGCAGCCAGCCCTCCTCGCCCCCGGCTGCGAGGCTGACTCGGTCCTCTGCGCCCCACGGGCCCTTTGTTCGCGCCACAGCCGGCTGGGAGCAGCTGTACTGCCGGAGACCCGCCGCGCTGAGACGCCGGCCCGGGCACGGGGGAAACTAGTCTATTTGGCACCTTCTCCTCCTACTCTTGGGCCCAGGAACCCTTCTGTTCCTGCATTCCGCAGGCCCAGTCCTGGCTTCTCCTGGCCCAGAGTCTTCGAGTATTCGGGAAGTGGGGTTCCCAGGGCCCAGCATTACACTCCTTCTGCTTGGCTCCCCTGGTCCAGGGAAATGAGGGGACAGTTGAAGTGTCACTCGCTGGGATAAATATTAACAAAAAGCAAATGGACTTGTGCGGGGACCAGTTATCAATCAACCAGACCGCAAGGCCACTTATGGCAAACATGGCCCAGGTTGGCCTAGGGGAGACTTTTCTCATGGCCACCTTCTAGCCAGACTGCCACCCCCTCACCCCCACCCCTGCCCTTCTCCAGGTGGCTCTGAGGCAAGTGCCAGCCTGGAAATAGGAGCAGTCCTGGGTGCTGCAGACCCGTGTGGCTTCCGGGCGCTGCTGTTTGGAGGTTTCCTCACCTCCACCTTCACAGGTGACTCAGGGCGGCCCTGCCCGCTGGTGGGTGTCCATTTGCAGCCACTTATTGCACTGGCAGCTCCCCTAATGTGGCCAGAGTCTTCTGGAATCTTTAATTGGAAACTAATCTCCTTCCGTCTTAATAGGCGACCACCCACCCGCACAGCCCAGCCCACTCTCCTCACCTGGGAGGAGACGCAACGTGAGCCTATGCACTGCACTTAAATGGGGCAGCAGCAAGTACTACATTGAAGGGAGAACTATATTGATTTTTTAAAGGTAGTTAATTTGGTGAAAATTTCCTCCTGTCTCTTGTCTTCCACCAGCCGATGTAATTTCGTGAAGAGAAAGCGTCTCTCCAAACAGTCTGCCACCTGCCCGGAAGCTGGGGTACCAGGAGGGGCACGAAAAAGCGATTCTCCTGCCACCCAGCCAAGGAACCGACCTCGATGGGCCTTGCCTGGAATGGGGTAGAAACGAGTGTGTGTGTGTGGGGGGTGCCTTTGAATGTAAAGGCGAGCAGAGCTGCAAGTGGCACCTTCCTCTGTGCATCGGACGGAGCTGGCAGCGGGGAGGGGGGCGGCGATGTCCCACAGCTGGGGCCAACATGTTCTGCAATCTGTTTTAAGTCACCTGCAGTCAGAACCTACAAGAGATCATTTGAACGGCCCAGGAATCTGCCCCCTCTTTTATTTTCCGTAAAAGAAATGTTAACAGGACGGTTCGCTGTTAGTTGGTGTCTTAAAAACAAGTCCTGGTTCTTCCTGGATTGATCCCGGCTGGCTCCGCAAGCACGCTCATCCCAGCCAGCCCCACCCCTTTAATGAAGTTAAAGAAAGGAAAATGGAAGAGACGACTCTCCATCCGGGTATTAGGATGCAGAGTTCGCTGGGGGTTTGGCGCCAAACGCCTGTTCCACCGAAGTCTCCGATTTTCCTTCCCCACCCCCACCTCACCGAGGAAAAAGGCCACGCGCCCGACTCTCCACTGGCTGCTGGGTGCCAGGCAGCAGCCCCTTCGATAACTCGGGTCCCCGAGAGCCCTGGCGGGTACGCCGCCCGCACCTCCGCAGGCCTGCCCAAGCAAGGAGGTCAGAGGACGCTTCTGCAGGACAGAGCTCTAGGGCGTGTTGCGCTCCGGGGACGTCTCTGAACCTAACTTCTCAGTCTTTCGAGGGGGAGATAGGAGGCCCTGGGGAAAGAGAGTCGCTGAGGTCCTGAAGAAGCGCCTTCACGAGGTAGGGGGTGTGAAGCGAGTTTTCCTGAGGGGACGGCTTTCTCTCCTTGCATTCCCCTAACCCCACTAAGTGAGGCTTGTGTGTACACTGCCTGGGTAAAAGGTCCTGAAGCCCGACTCGAGGCTGGCCTGGCGTGCGCGCGTGTGAAAAAGCACTACCTTGGGCTCCCGTAGAGGCGAAGCAGTCAGGAAGAGGAATAGCCTTTTCGGCCATTCCTTCTAGAACTTCAACTGTCCTGGGGTCTCGGTCAATCATGAGACAGGGGGGCAATCTGGTGGCTGCACACACAAGTACAGAATGGAATTGCGGGAGCCCCAAAGGGTACCCGGTCAACCTCTTTCTTGCCCTCCTGTCCCCTTACCCCAGCCTCTCCAGACTTCTGGGCGAAGGCTACACGAGTCCTCCTGGGGATTTTGCTTGGAGCCTACGAGCGCGGGGTTGGGCTGGAAAACCTGGCGGGGGCAGAGGCTCAGGCGGCGAGGCCCTTTAGCCAGGCCACAAGAGCTCACACGCCAGGAGTGCTTTGAGTCCTCTCCGGCTCTAGTCGCAGGCTCGCGGGGACGCCGGCACCTGCTCCCCTCTAGCTTCTCATTGGCCCGCACGATGTGGGGGAGGGGGCCCTGGCCTCTCGCTTTGATTTTAGACTGTGAAACGGCTCAGTGCCCCCGGCTCTGAGCGGATTGACTGTCTCTCGTACTCCAGGGACGAATTAATGGAGAACGATCAGTTAATTAACAAACCCTCATTCCGGCTTTTACCTTTTTCTTCGCCAGGACTCTAGCGAGGGCGCCGGGCTAAGATGGGGTGGGGAGCGGCAGCATGTACCCGAGAGTCAATCAACTCAGCCCCGGTCTCATCAAACCGAATCCACCCTGGGCTCCCCTTGGCTCTACCTCTCCGCTTGTCTTCCGCCCTAGAGGGTGGCTGAATCTGCTTGAAGTCCCCCGTGTGACTCAGGCTGGCGTCACTTGTCCCCTCCGCCAGTCGGCTGGCCAGAGCTTTCGCCGTATCCTTGGCCTAGAGAGGCTTGGGGAGCTGGGCGCTGTGCGTATGCAACGCCACCGAGACCTTCCCGCCCAACTCAGAAACTAGTGCCTCGGGATTTGGGGCCAGGAGACCTCTGCTCGAAGACTTTTTTTTTTTCCCTCTCACACTCCCACCCCCTGCATGGGGATTCAGACGAAAATTCATGTGGAAGAATAAAACAAAATAAGTACTAAGCGAATCGGCAACGAAAGCGGTCTCTGGGCTCAGCTAGAAGCTCCCTTGTTCCTTGGCCGCCCTCACCTGGACCTTGGCACGGTCTGCCTCCGTCTCAACAGTCGGTCACCCGCGCAAAGTGCGTGCTAAATCTTAGGAAGCATCTGCGCCACACACCCACCGCCGCGGTTCCCTAACCATTTGCTGGAACTCCCAGAGAGCGCTCCCCACTCCCAAGACCCCTGCCCTTCTCCCTGCCGCTAGAGTGAGCGCCGGAGGGGGGAGTCAACGCAGCGAATTCAGATAAACATTGGCAGGCAGCTCCTGCACGCTCCAGCGCAGCGCCCAGGTATGTGCCAAGGATACTGGTTGGCAGCATCTGCGCGCAGTTTCACGCACGCTTCGCCTCTCTCTCCCCAAACCCGGGTGCGAAACCCAGAAGCGACGCACAAATCGTATCCATCCAGGTGTGGGGATTTCTCTCCTCCTATGGTTGTTCGAGCTTCCTGCGCTGTCTCCCAGCACAAATGCGCCCCCGCAATCACCCAGGCCGCGCCGCTCAGCTCCCGGAACCTTCCACAGCCCAATGCACTGAGTCCTGGAAGGGGCAGTCTGCTTCCGAGAGCCACGCTCTGGCTCTTCCAGGCCTAGGAACCCCCCTCTCGGTGAAAGAAGGACGGGATGAAGCGTGCACAGAAGGCTGTCCTTCCCTGCCTCCTTGGGTCCCTTTAGCTTCCCCAATACCTTATCTGCTCTCGCGCCCAACAACTTGGCCGCTCACCTGCTAAGCGGAGCGCAGACATACGCTGGAACTCCGGCTCCTGCAGCCACTTCCACATTCTCCTGAAGGTCTCCCGGCCGGACTTGAGTTTGCTCCAGGGTTTGGGGTTGCGTAGCAGGTCCGAGAGGGTCCCTTGGGAACGGCAGAGCACCCTCTGCGCGAAGATAGCCTGTGGGATGCTGTAGCGCTTGAGCTCGGTGGTGATACGCTGCGCCACCTCTTTGGTATTGATCTCTTCCATCTGCCCTGAATTACTTCCATTGCTGACCTGCGCACCGGTTACCGAAGGGTTGGGCTCCCGGGCCGTGCCCAGGAGTTGCCCGTGGCCCTGGGCGTTCAGGTGGGCGTGGGGGTGGTGTGGAGGAAGGCCGTTGATGGGAACCATGCCTGCCGAAGTGGGCGTGAGGTGCTGCTCCCCGTGACGACCGAGCATGGCCGGGTGGTGGGCTTCGAAGCCGTTGGGGGTGAGCATTTTGTCGGTGGGCATGGCGGCACCTGGGTGGGCATAGTGTGGGAGCCCTTGCTGGGAGTTGTGGATGCCGCCCAAACCGGAGCCGGAAAGGGGCGAGAGGCTCTGGCCCATGCCGGCCACGTCCTTGTGGTAGGGGGTATAGAGGTTATTCATGGAGGCCAGCCCGCGCTCGTCCCGCATAAGCGTGAAGCTACCGCTCACGTTGCCTGCCAGGCGCTGGTGGTGGTGCGGGTGGTGGTGGTGGTGGTGATGATGGTGATGGTGGGGGAACTTGTCCGAGACGGTGGAGATGGGCGGCAGCGGCTGCAGAGGGGTTAAGGTGGTGTAGGTGGTGGGCATGCTCATACCTGGGGGAGTCTCGCAGGCCATGGTCATGGTGGGGTGCAGGGGGCCGGCCAGGCTGTGCTCGGGGGCTCGGTGGTGGTGGTGGTAATCGCCGCTCCCGCCGCCGCCGTCCAGCAAGGACGCCATGCCCATGGAGCGCGGGTGCGCCGGGGGCAGGTGGCTGCCGCGGTGCGCCACCGAGCTTCGCGCGTGGGGGCTGCCGCCCAGCAAGTCGGCAGGGGCCGGCACCGGCTCATGGCTCACCCCGTGCAGTTCCCCGATTGCCTCCATGGTCAGCTGCGCGTTCATCGTGATCTGGGCGAGCGGGCGGCGGACACAACATCGATGAGGCCGGGCAGAGGCGGCGAAGGGCGCACGCAGTCCGGTTTTCACATCGGCTGCTGGTGACTGTTGCCTTCCTTCCTTCCTCTCACTGTGGGGCTCTGTCTCCCTCTCAGTGTGTCTCGCCTTCCCTCTTGTCCCCACCTTCCCCTCTGCGTCCTCTTTTTTTTTTTTTTTTAAATATTAATTTCCAAAAAGGATCTGCGCCGTTGGGCGAGCGCGGTGCCCCCAGCCCTCCCGCCCCTGGCCCCCTCTCGCCCCTCTCCTTCTTAGAATTGTGAGGCCCCCGGCTCCCCTGACGCAGCCCGCGCGCCTTCCGCGGCTGCTGCCTGTCCGTGCCGCTGGCCAGCTCCAGCCATGGCTCGGTTACTGTTGCAGACTCTGTGGCCGCTGTTCCTCCGCCGCCGCCGCCGCCGCCGCCGCCGCGGCCCACCCTCCCGCCAGCCGGGCGCAGCGCGCAGGCGCGCCAATCGGCCCCGCCCCCTCGGTCCCCGCGCTCTCGGTCGGTGACGTCCCCGTACAAATGAAGGTGGGGGGCCTCCACGCCTTACCAGCAGCGCCGGGTGGCGGGGAAGCGGCGGGCGCGAGCGAGTGTCTAACGTAGAGCGCGACCTGGGGTTGCTACCCCGCGCCGGGAAACTTGCGTCCCCCCTTGGCTCCCTGCCTTGGGTGGGCTCTCCTCCCAGTCCCCGGCCGCACTTGCTGGGCTCGCATCCCGAGCGGCGCACGATGCCTAGAGAGCCATCGCCCCTCTCTCCAGTTGCTGCCTCCCGGTGAAAGTTACCCAGGAGCCTCAGCTGGTGTCATCACTTCTTCCACCCTGGCCTGTTTCCCGGGAGGGCCTCTGAGAGTCCACGCTCTCCCCAGCTTCAGGTGTTTGACCTTTTGCCGGGGAGGGGAGCAAATATTTTAAAGGCCTTGGTCAACCCAGTGGCTGTTCAGCCGACAATCTCTGTGATACCTAATACTTTGCCCACCCTTCCTCTTCCATGCTCTGCGAAGAGGCGCGCTTAGTGCCAAGAGTCCCGGCCGGGCCATACCTCTCCGTCCTCAGCCGCCTGGGTCCTTCTCCGGTTCAGCTGATAATAAGCGGTGCGCCGCTTCGTGAATGACTGGCGTGTGTGTGTGTGTGTGTGTGTGTGTGTGTGTTGTAAGTGCCCTGGATGGGTTCCTATGTTAACTCGTGGGTTCTGATGGGGCCGCAGAGGTTCGTGCTGTTCCTGCGGCTTCTTCATGGCCCTCCTGGTAAAGCACCCAGAGGCCGCTGCTTGCAGAAGGACTGACGCCCTCAGGGTGGATCAGGCGCGCCGGTCTCTGCTTGGCCCGTAGGGACGCACTCTTCCCGGCGTCCCTGCGAGAAGCCTTCAGATTTGAAAATCAATTCAGCTTCGGGAGTAATTGTTTGCTTTCCACAATCACGCTCCAATCCGGAATCGAACCTGGTCCTTGGGCCTGGTTGGGGACGCGTGGGGAAGCCTCCAGTATGGGACGTATTCCCGGCTGCCACATGCCGGCTTTCTTTCATTTACAAAAGAAAGAAAAAAAAGTCCGTAACAAAAGGCAGAGCGTGTCCGCTTAGGTGCTTTCATCCCTCAGAGAAAGGACAGATGTGCCCATTGTCAGGCCCTTGGCAGTTACGACCCGGTCAGTGCCGAGCCTCAGCCCCGGGCGAGTGGTGCTCACAATGGGGGAACAACTCAGAGCCTGGGTGTCTATCTGGGTTGGGATATGAAATAAAGTGTTTGTGACCTGAGCAGAGCCAAACTCCAACTGTATGTTCCGATCAGGGCCCACCACCGGTGTCTCTCCTGGGAATGTTCCCAGACCCTAGCAAAGCTCAGGTTGGTGCAGTGATGATAGTGGTGGTGGCTGAGTCCCTTAGGCAAAAGCTTGGGCTGGCCTAACCTTGGGGTGAGGGAGGAGGTGGGGAGACGTCCCACCAGCTAAGCATAAGCAGGCCAACCTCTTTGCCCAGGTCCCTACCACAGCCCAGGAAACATGAAGATCAAGGTAGGTCAAGACCAGTGGGTTCACTCTAGCTGACTTCTTTGAAAGCTGTCCTGTTCAGAGATGGGTTAACCTGGTTGGTTTCATCACCACAGACACTCCTATTTTGTCCAAACAATGCCTATGGGGGTCCATCTCTGTGGACTTAGCATCAACTTGAACAATGAATATTTAGGATCTAAAACCTCCGGAGCGTAAAAGGTCTTTGGGAAACATAGACTGACAAAAAGGAATTCAGAAAACAAAAATTAATTTTGAAATTACTCGTATCTACATCTATTTATACATACATACATACAAGCATAAAACATATTTTCTGCCTAGTGGATCACAATGTTGGTGGCAAGCTGAATTATTGGTTCCTTAATGTTTCTGATCTCGTTTCTTACGACACAGAGCATGTAGCTCTCATATGAGACCAAACAATGGGTTAACATAGAAGGCAGACTTTGAGCTAAACCGTTTGCCTCCCCTTTGCCTCTCCCCCTTCATTCTAATCCTCCTGAAGTGATTGATTTGCCCTTATGACAACTCTGTTCCCAAAAGGCAGTTTGTTAAAAGAAAGAAGTAAATACCACCAAATGCACAAATTGTTCATGGTTTTCTCTTTGTGTAACTAATTAGGGACTTGATCCTAGAAACCTTTCCTCCTTTGAGGCTCCTGGTTGAACCTCTAGAGTCTACCTGAAGAGGGCTGGGATCAGGTGAGCTTAACTCTCCCTCCCCCCACCTTATGAAAAGGGGCCTGGTTCAGTGCTAGTCCCTAAAGGAGGAGCCAAAGTAAAAATCTGGATAAGTATTTATATGGTGGACTAAAGTGTGTACAGGACTTGCTTGGGGAGGAAATCTCCTTAATTTTTCTTGGTCATTTATGCCTTTTATTTAACCTTCGTTTTCCTGGAGTTGACTGAATTGCAGTGATTTCTCAGAAACATTTTTATTCTTAATGTCTTGGAAAACTTTCCTGTTACTAAGAACGTATGTTGGGTGGGATGGGTGCTCTTAGGCCTAGTTAGGGTGAATGCATATCTATGTGTGTGCATGTGCATGTGTGTGTATAGGGGGGAACCAGAGGACTGGGATAGCTTCTTGTCATTTTGTCCCTCTCTGCCCTTCCACCTCCCACTGCCCAGTCTGGCACCCATCTGGTGCACTACGGAGGAATAAAGAGCCCAAGGATGGGTCTCTTGAAATTACTTGATGGGTTTAATGTATGTGATTACAGGATGTGTACAGTTCTATATAATAGCCAAGAAGCTTGAGGGGAGGGCTCATTGTTAGTTGGTTAGATTTTGAGTAGCTGCAGGAATTAAAGAAAAAATGTCAGTCACTACTCTGTTTCATACACTTATATATTCAAGAAAAAAGGAAACAAGACTATGGACTGGATGCTTGTTGCTGGCAATATTTTCAGTGTGGAAACAAGGATTTCAGGCTACTTATTTTGTAGTTGGAGTGCTGCTTGGTGGTGGTCAGGCAGGTCCAGTCCTTCCTATGCTAGGTGGGCTAGAGCTTGCCCGGTGACCCCAGAAGGCTTAGAAAAAAGAATGAGAATAAAATCTTTCCTCCAAATGCTGGCCACACAAGGTTCTTTGAGAACCTTCTATCAGTTTCAGAGTTGCTGCTTTAGTGTTCTTTGTGAGTAACAGAGATGTGGCATATGACTCAGTCCCAGTTTTCAGTACCTTTCCAAAGAACTGTTTCCAGCCCCTCTGAGTCATTAAATGTTTACTTCCTGTTTGTAGACAGCACAAACAGCAAAGCTGAGTGTCAGGGTGGATTCCCTCATCCAGGGCTTCATGGCAAAGCTGGTAACTCACCAGCCTTTCTGATGCCTGTAGCAAGTCTAGAATTAAACTCTAGGTGAGGAACCATTTCTTTGGTAGAGTTAGGCACTTGGTAACTATGGGTGAAGGATTTGATCCTGGGTGCTTCTAGCCAGGTTCTCCTGTCTTCCTCCCACCTCTGCAGATTTTCTTTTTTAATCCAGAAAATTGCTATTGGCTTAGAATAGGAAATATTCAGAAGAGGGTGGCCTGTGATTCCCTATTGACAACCATTAAAAAAATTTAGTCAGTGGCTTCTCTCCACTTTATGAGGGCCAAGGAAGTGCTAATCAATTATTCTAGCCCTCTTCATCAATCTTTGACCTTCATATACTTCTTATTCATCTGTTGTTAGTTTTTTCCTTTTTAATGTAAATTATGTTTTGCACACTATATATAGTGTGAGTTCACTCTCTCCTTTGTGGCATTTCCCACCTACACTTTCCAAATCCCAAAGAGAAGATGTTCTGGTGTAGAGCTCTTTGACAGCTCCTGCCAGCTCAGCAGACTCTGGGTTATAGGAGATGCCCAGGTGGTCCAACATTCCTCTCCCCATCCTTGGGCAATTGGGCCACCGGATAAGCTAGAGGCGGCTTTTCCTGGACTTAAATTTATTCCGATGGCTGCCCATTTTGGCTAGGGCTTTTTAAGATCTCTGGCTAAGAGCCCTAAAGGGAGAGGGGCTTCCTGATGCTCTGGGGCTTGGGATGGGGTCCAAGGCTCCCAGGTGGAACATACTGTTTTCAAGACCCTGCTATGGATGCAGTCAGCTAGATTCCGGGGCAGGTAACCTCCTCTGGCCAACCCTTCAGTGGATTTTCTTTCCTAGTCTTTGTGTTGTTGAAGTATATTACGAAGGAGACCTATCTGGGCTGCAGGTGTGGTGGGGCAATGATTTTACTAGATTTGGGGCGGTGGTAAATGCTCTTCCAGTGCTTCCTTTTTGGGGCTCTATTCCAGGCTAGCCGGTGAGCCCTTGATGTTGAGAACGACAACTGGGCTGGAGACTGGGGAGGACAGGGAGAAGGGGTCCTTTCACTGGAGCAGATCAAAGTGACCCAAAGTGAGGACAACTCTGAGCAAAAGGGCTGGAGAGAAGGCAAAGTTGGCTCACAATGATTTCCAGGTAAACCAAGCTTCGGACCTGGTGGACAGGAAGGATGGAAGTCGAGGGTGGCAGTCCAGCCCAGAATCTGAGGTGGATGGGTGTGGACTAGCCCCCAGAGCGCTGGGCTGATTGCAGCCTCTGCAGCCGGGAGCATGGCCCATTTGGTGAGCTCCTCCGCAGCCTTGCAGTATCACGCTGACCCACTGGAGAGCAGCTGCACTTGGGAAGGAAAACTCTTTAAACAAATCATTTTGGTGTCTAATCAATTAGTGTTTGCGAAGTCAAGTACCATAGATTTAACAGAATAATCGTTACTGCCCTTGTCTTTATTTGATCCGCAGACACCTAGAAGATTTAAAAATGAAACGCCGGTGTTGGTGTTCTGGGCTCCGCATCCCTTGCCTGTGCCTCCCGCCTGGGTTGCGCCTGGCCATGTGTTTTCTTGAGGCTGAGCCGCCTTTTCCCCTCCTAACCTTCATCTTTCCTTTCCCCTTCACACTTTCTACACATTCCCTTCTTTCTTTGTCCATCTGGCCCTGTTCATCTTGCAAGTTTAGGCCTTCTCATTCCTTCGTCCCTGCGGCTGACAAGAGAACCAGCCTCGGCTGTGTGACTCTTGGGCTCTGGGCCACTGTCTGACCCAGCACCATCCGAGCTATGGTGCCCAGAAGTCTTTCCCCCTACAGTCCTTACCCTCTAACCCTTTTGCCCCCTTCTGAACCACCCAAGGCCCAAGGGGTCATTTGCAAGCCCTTTAACATGAGTGCAGCTTGTAAAAGACTTTCACCTTCACTTGCTGGGAACTTCATGTAGCAGGGTCTTGCTCCATAAATACAGTGACCCAGGGTGCAGGAGAGGGGATGAGAAAAAAAAGCAAAGTGTGTGGTCTTAGAACCCCTCCCCCCCAACTGCAGGGGAGGGGGTGGCAAGGCGCCAGGGCCTGTGGGGAGTGGGCCTGTGGTTGGGTTGGGGTGAGGGGATGACTGGGGACCGTTATGTGGGGAATGTCTGCTGTCTCAGAGGCACATTTCCCAGGGCTGTGCCAGCACCCAAGATCCAGAACCAGGACTGGGAGGGTCTCCAGGTGTCTCTCTCCCCAGTTCGTATCTTTTTTTCAGGTCTAACTGGTGTGAATGCATGTGTATGTACTTGTGTAGGCACACCAGTGTGCTCCCTGCCAGGCCTCAGGCCACCGACTGGGATGTGGGAGCTCCCAGCCTTAGGTCGAGACCCAAACGGGTTGTAGGGATGGTCACCAGGGCCAATAGACCTGGAAGCCGGTCTAGGAGGCTGTGGGAAAATGCCTGGGGCTGGCGAAGAATTTTTGGTGTCAAGAATGCCTCCACCTCTCCAGATAACCCACTCTAGTATTCTTGCCTGGAAAATCCCATGGACAGAGAAACCTGGCAGTTCATGAGGTTGCAGAGAGTCAGACGCAACTGAAGTGACTTAGCTTGTATGTACATTTCTGTAGTCACATACATAGCTAGAGATTGAGCCTGACATACCTGGGTAGTGAAGGTGAAGGTGAAGGTGAAGTCGCTCAGTCGTGTCCGACTCTTTGCGACCCCGTGGACTGTAACCTACTAGGCTTCTCCGTCCATGGGATTCTCCAGGCAAGAATATTGGAGTGGATTGCCATTTCCTTCTCCAGGGGATCTTCCCTACCCAGGGATTGAACCCAGGTCTCCCGTATTGGAGGCAGACGCTTTAACCTCTGAGCCACCAGGGAAGCCCTACCTGGGTAGTAGATTGGTTAAATAAGCCTGTAATTCTAAAATGAGCGGGAGGAAGAGCAAGCTGGGGTTGAGGGTGCCTTCTTTTTGCACTACCAGCCCCTGTGGGCTCCCGGATGCCCCTATCTGGACCTGGATGCTCTTGAGCTCCTGGAAGTGCTTCGCAGTCCTGAGTCTCCGGCATTCACCTGAGAAAGGTTGCCCTCAACAATAGATGATTATAATGTACTTGACTAATGCCTGTATTTCCCTGTTTAACATACATTAATCCAAGTAACAAAAAAAATCAATATTGCTAACAATATTGCAAACAAATTCTAGTCTCTCTCACACAAACCCTTGTCTGATTCTCAGTCACTTTGACCTGCTTAAATTTTGTTATCTTTCCTAGCCCAGTGGTAGCTCCCAGATAGCCTGGAATCCAGAAATGACTTTCAATAGTTTTTCTTTAAAAATTCTATTTCCCCCTCCTCCCAGGGGAAGTTATAGGGGGGAGGACCTGGGACACTCCCTGAGTCCCCTTGAGAACTCTGAGTTTACCTAAAACTTTGTTCCTTCCAGTACCAGTGAATGTCCCAAGTCACTGCCACTGACTTTAGATTTTTTTGTTTTCTCTAACAACCCCTCCCCCTCAAGCCCTCCACAGGGCAGCTCTTTGCTCCTCTGAAAACCCCATAAGCCTCTCTTCCAGCCAATCTGCCCCCACCCTTGCCACCTTTAAACTAATCATAGCCAGTGGTTCTTGGGAGTTTATTGTGATTCTTATTTTGATTACTATTTTTTTTAAATTGGTGTTTTCCACCTGGAAGGAACAAACCCGAGGGGCTGGCTAATGAAGGAACTTAGGTTTGCAAAAACACTGTAAATAATTTAGTATTGTATTTCAAGGAAAAAAAATAGCTTTCTTAAATCATCCCTGCAATATAAATTGCAGACTTACAGTATGGTCCTGGTAAGTCTAAATTTTTAAAGGAGCAATATTCAAAGAGACATAGATGTCTGTATTAATTATTTATTCGCCGGTGCCTTCCTTCGTTTCTAACTTATTATTAATTAGGCGCCTCTAGTCTTTCGCAGAGCGCTCCACCGAGCCGGTTGCAGCTTTAAATATGAATTAAAAGCAAATCCAAGCTACTGTAATGCGAAAATTATTCCGTGTCTTGCATGGCAGAGATGAATAGCCGCGTGGATCAATACCGTGAAACTCGGCTCCGAACGACAGGGTTATTGATAGCTTATATTAATGATGTTAATGATGGAAAAAGGAAAACAACGGCCCACCCGACTTAGAAACTTTTTAGCCGCTGAAACCCCGCAATAAAAACGGGAAGGGGGCAGGAATCGGGCTTAAGTGTAATAAGAAAATTATTTATGAAACCGGATAAATGACTTCAGAGCCTTGATGCATTTGAACCTAACGCTCTCGGCTCCTGGCGGCCCCGGCTCCAGCTGGGTAGACCGCGAAAACCCCAAGCAGCGGTGAGCTGGGGGCTGGGGGCGCTCCGCCAGCCTCGGCAGCCTCCGGTTTGCCGCCCGCTTTCCCCTCCGTCCCCGCCGGGAGAGCCCTCTGGGGCGCCGGTCGCAGGCGCTTTTGGAAGTGGGATGGGGCAGGCGCTAGGCTGCCGTAGTCCCGGAGGGGACAGTGAGGCGGTCAGCTGGGCCCCGTAGCATGGACTTTGGCCCAATTTCTTCACTAGTTCTCTTGGCAGCTGCTCCCAGAGACTAGTCCAAGGTTTCGGGCTTGAGGAAGACACAAGGCTAACTCCACACTGGTCCCCCTCTCACCCAAGGCTCTTTGAATTCCCCAAATGCAAAAGGGTGGGTGGCTGGTGTCTGAAGCGTGTGTAACACTTTGAATGAAGATAAATTGCTCTAAACAGGGCAGGAAAACAGAAAGATGCCCACTCTCTTCCTACGTGCCTTAGCGGGTTCTTTACCAGGCACAGGGTTAGCTGGGCCTTGGCATTGAGCGCCGGGCAAGCGAGGGATCTTTGAGGCTGGGTCTTCTGGGTGTGGGGAGCGGAATGAGCACGCAGATTTGGGCTCCATCCTTCTGCAATCCTGCCGGGACGCCGCTCCCTCCCCCACGCTGGTCCCAAATATTGACGCACTCTCCCTAGCCCGGGGCCGCTGAGTGACCAGGGCGGGAAGGGAAGAGGGGCGGGGAGCGATAGGTTAACTGCTGACCCCAGAGGACCGCGGCAAAGGTCAGAGCCCTAGGGTCACTCGAAGGCCCGAGGTTCCATCCACCTCCGCAGGGCATAGAACCATCAAGTCCCCTTCCCTTAACCAGGGTCCTAGGCCCTTGGAAATTGGTGGTGGGGGGTGGAGTGGGGTGGTGGTGACCTCTGCCATTCACTGAGGGGTCGAGGGAGGGGGTTGCTGGGGGAGTTGGTGGATGGTAGGATTGCCAGTGGGTCCGCGGTCGGCGCGCCCTGAGTCCAGCCTTTTGAATTGGAGTGGGAGTTTCGGGGATTTTAATTTATGCTGGCGACTGTAATTTGTTCTGCATTTCAGGTAGGAGGAGAAACTACCCAGAACTGTGAGAAAATTCCCACGTAGTCCACAGAGCAAACAATTCCCTCCGAGGGATGGGGTAATTTTGTTTTTTTATTAGGTCTTTTGAAATCTGTTTTTTCTTCTTTTCCTTTCTTCCTCTCCTTCACCATCCTTTTTACTTCTCTTTCCCCCTTTTATTTCTATCTTACCTTCTTCCTCCCATTTCATTTCCCTTTCCACCTCTTTTCATTTTTTTTTCCTTTCTTCCTTCCTCTTTCCAACTCATTTCTTTCTTCTGAAGCTTTCTCCCCTCATCCCCTCCCTCTTTCTCTTCCTTCTATAGCTAGGTGGAGGCCAGGCCCACTTCCCTGCACCTCAAGACTTTCACATGAAATGTGCCAATACCATTTGGCATCAGCATCAAATATCACTTTGTTTTTGACAAAGGAAAGAAAGAACACCAGAATTCAGAGAAATCATCTATGTCTCTGAGCTCATTAGCAGGAACCTGCATCCCTTGCCACTTCTCTACTGGGCTTTTGCAGTTGTCCAAGGTCGGCCAGCTCAGGGTCATGCCCCTTTCCTAAACTTGGGGCTGCTTCGAGAGTGCGCTCTCCATGCTAACGCTTCTCACGGTGCTGTCTGGGACCAATAACATCAAGATTTTGGGGTTGTTGGTTTTATTTTTTTTATTTGATTTTATTTTGAAAAAAATTGCAGTGAAACTCTGAGACCATAACTTCTAAAAGCACCAGCTGAGTCTTAAACCTATCCTAGGGCACCAGAGGTTGAAACCATTATCTCGATAACTAGACAAAAACCAAACTTCCTGCCACCCAGGCAGAACCCCATTTTAGCTATCTCGCTTCAAAGTCCACAACCAACTACATGTTTCAGATAAGCACCTGCCCACTGGAGTGCAGTCTTAGAGCCACACCATCTACCAACAAACGGCTCTTCCTCAGAAAGGAAATAAAACAGACACTGCACAAAATCACTTGATTCTGGAAAAATCAATATCAAGATTAGGTTTATTGTCTGCTTATATGATTAAAAATGACAAAGTGTTGCCTTTTATTTTCATAAAAAGACAGAAGTCTGAACAAAATAATTTACTATTGAGTTCTTGTTTCATTTGCCTGGCAAAACCTGGAGGAGGCCGAAAAAGCAGTTAGGAGGTGCAGTGGCCTTTGCTGGACTTGGGTGAGCTTGCCATCGGAGGATGTGTGCTGCTCTGTGTGCGACGAGAGACGAGAGTAGTTCCCTAATGTCCAGCTTGCCCTAACGCCAGGCCAGCTGGGTAGTTCTCAGTTCTTCCTCATTTCAAAGAAATGCTTGATCATCTGTCACTTGCCCTTACTTTCTTTAGCTCAAACCTGGGTTCCAGGTTCCCCCCCCCCCCCCCAAATAAATATCAGGATCAGGCTGCTTCAGTGGCTGCACAACTCTGGCAGGGGCAGCACCAGGGCCTTGCTGGCTCCCTCAGCCGTGGCCTCCCAGATCCCTTTCCAGCCACTCTGGATCTTAGATCCTATGAAGCACTGCTCTGCCTCTGTGTGCATGTGCGTGCGTGCGTTTGTGTGTGTGTGTCCCCGACCCACTACTTGGCCCGATTCGGGCTCCCCCTCTGGGGAGGCTTTCGGGGTTCCAGAGTCTGAGCTGCAATCAGGAAAATGGGGTTTTCGAAACCACTGTGGGCTGGATTCTCCAAGTGTTGCCGGCGGTGAGCGCATTCGAGGGACAAGACAGACGGCTTTGGGCACGCGCGCTGGTTACACCACTGCCGGGGTTATCTATCTACGTTAAAAACAAAAAGAAAAACAAAGAAAAAAAATCCACTGTATGAATCCCAGCTTAAATTCCCCTCCCCTATCTCGAAACCCCTAAAAGCCCACTTGGAATCTACTCTCATCTCTAGGCTGCTGCTCTTGGGCAAGAGTCCCGCGTGCTCAGAGCATGCTCCCAACCCGTTACTACCTTGTTCTAGAACAAGAGTGGCTCCCAGACGCACAAGGTTCATGGAGCGCGGTCCCCGAGAGAACTGTTTTACGCTCATTTAGCACCACTAGGAAAATAACTACCTAGACGGTCCCTAAGAGCCCCAAATCCGCCTTCGGATTTGGAGTTGGAGCCCTGTGGCGGGCTGCAAGCGCCGACTCATTTCTTAAACGCATTAATTTGCTCTCCGTTTGTTCTGGAACCTAGTGGAAAACCTGGTGGTTGTGGAAATGAAACCTAACCAAACCGTCTCCTCTACCGAGTCCCCACGGGCATAGCTTCTCCAAGACCGTCCTGGCCTCCTCTTGGGGTGGAGGGCTTACGGTGTAGCGGGCGTGGATTACGTACTACTGGGAAATGTGACAAGCCCGGCTGGGCGCCAAAGGCAGGCTAGCGGTGGTCGGGCCCCGCTCGCTGTCCGGCTTGACGTCTTTCTCTTCGTTGCCGGGGTGCCAGTTCAGCGCACTCTCGAATCGGGGTACTTTTCACGGAGACGCCCGAAGGGAGACCGAAAGGGCGCCTGGGTCCGGACAGGCAGATCTGAGGAAGCCACCTTGGGAAGGGGGAAGGCAGCCCGAGGGTTGAGACCTCGCCTGGCGCCTGCCTGGGGGCAGCTCTGGACTCCTTTTCGCGTGAAGGCAATTCAGCCACTAGCTTCTCGGGAAACAAGTCTGGTCTCTCCTTTCCTCTCCCAGACCCTCTTTCCAGCCTCTTTTCTCTGCCTTCCCCCCTCTTTAGCCTGAGTACTCCGAAGCTGCTAGCCCTAGGGTCAAGGGTCAGGCCTTCACTGGGGGCTTGGGGGCGCAGGCGGCAGGGTTCGCCTTCTTCGTGCACTGGCGGGGAGCACGGGAGTCGCCTGGCCTGTCATTTGGGGCTGGACACCCATTGACAATCAAAGAGAAAACAGACATTGAACTCAGAGCTCCCTCTTCCAGTACTTAGACCTCTTTGATGACAAGGAGAGTTGAAGGGGATGGTAGCTTAATTTAGAAAGTTGTATCCAGACTATAAAGTCACTCATCTGGATATTTTAGGAGTCATTTTTTGGGGGGAGGGAGTGGGTAATGATTTCCATAGGTGTCTACATTGGGGTGGTTTTGAGCACAGGACTGACCTTAAGAGCAGGCTTTTGTTTCCTCATTTCCCTTGCCCTAACCCTGGTCAGAGTTGGAAAGAAGTTGCCAGAAGGGCTCCAGGAGAGGTTAACGAATGCCCAGCTCTCCAAGTAGGCAGATCTGTTCCAAAGGGACCGACCTTTCGCATGAGTGGGGGCAAGGCAGGCAGAGTAAAAAGCAGATCTCTATGCACATTCACGTGGCTTCATGTAATGAACACATCTCCATCAATTCCTGGAGGCAGAGGGCTCAATTACTTGGGTTTTAGCCGAGGAATGTTCTCAGCCTCAGCTCTGACTACAGAGGAGCCCAGTAGTTAGAATTCTCTCTCCAACAAAAGCGATGGTCAATAGAATTCTCGGTATCAAATGAGCAATAATTTGCTGTGGCTACATGTTGGATAATGAAAGATGTTAGTGGGATCAATAAAAAATGAAAACACTTTTACTTACATCTTGAGTTACTGTTTTAAGCAAGCAAGAGGGATGCAACAAATCCAAAGCTAGGCTGAGATCCTCTGCAGAACCCCTCAGACTCACAAAGCTCTGTTACCACCAGAGTCTTTTTGCTGCCAGGACCTCTAACTTCCACCTTCTGTGCTCACAGGCAAGTGGGTTATTTATATCAAATTAATCCCTTGGAATCTGGTAATAGTTTAACTGTCAGGATTTTACATTTTTTCTGCACCCCAAATTAATTTTAAATTGTTTTCCATCAGAACTAAACTGGTTGTGGTTTACGGAAAAAGTAAGAAAACATCCCAAATCTGATTTGTCTATTGAAATGCTTATAAATGTGCACTTGACAGACAAACCCAGTGGGGCCTGTGTTCTTCCATTGTGTATGAAGAAAACACAGGTAAAAGGACAGACTAAATTCCTTTCAATTTGTTATTTGTGGCCATGAAATCTGGAAAATTCAGACATTAAAATCGCTTTTTTCCAAACTAGTTAATGCCCTCATCTTCATTCATAATCATTTCTTCTGTTCAATGTGTTTTTAATTTGCTTTGGGTTTATTTATACCTTCCAGGCAGCTTCTCACCATTCACTCCCAAACACTTAGGAACATATCTGTTCCTTAAGAAACCTATTGCAAAACCATCCATAAAGCATTATATATATATGTATATATATATATTTAAGATACAAGACAAAAATATCCCAAGTGCTCTGCATAAAACAGGCTCAACGAAAAAGCTCGTTGTCAGACAGCTTCCAGCACCCGAACCGATACAAACAAAGAACATTGGGAAATGTGTGTTTGGTTGCTTCTGTGGATTTGAGAAGCCTGTATTTTCTCACCATTAAAG
>SJYT01066222.1:141724-222819 GCA_006410635.1 Cephalophus harveyi
ACGAATTTAGCCGCCGCTTTATGCTTTCTGACCAGAGAAGCTGGTTCTTCCATCGAGATAATGGTCAGTGCTGCAAGGACAGTGGCCTGAGATAATCCTGAGCAGGTTTGTGTTGGATGTGCAGAGACAACAAGCCATCTGGGAGATTTAGAAAGCGGGAACCAGCCTAGGGAAGTGTACACAAGTTCTAACTCGGGGTTTTCCCCAGGTCAGTGACCCTGGCTATCTCCATTTCTACGACTCGCACGGATGCAGGTGCAGTTCTGCCGCCGCATGCGGCTTCGCGGGAGAACCGCTCATAGACCGCAGACGCGCGCTCGCGTACCCGCCGCCACGCTTGGCACGCCCGGATATTTACACCCTATTTGGGAGGCCTCCTCCCCGCCCTCATTTGCTACTTTAAATTTGCCAGGAGGACCTGTTAGCGCCGAAGCTGGGTGGGCAGGGTGGGAGGGGGGCGCCCTCGCTCGGCTCCCTGACCGTGACGCGGCTTCTGCCCTCCGCCCTCGGTTCCTACCCTGTTTGCGTGGCTACAGGCTCAGCAGTGGACCAGCGACGCCGGGCCCCTGGAGCCCCTGCCCCGGCCTGTCCCCAACACCCACCTCCGTACGCGCCTGTGAGAGAGGCTTACCCGGGTGGGCGAGTCGCGGCGCAATAACGGATTTCATGGCAAGTTGCTTCTGTGACAAGTGATCAGGTTCGCGTTTGAGGATTTGCCCCCTAGGAGGGAGGAAACGAAAGTCAATCTGCATAATTTCAAATGAGAAAGAAACCGGGAAACTGGGGAGCCTAACTTCTAGCCTCCTAATTCCCTCCTCCCCGGGATCCTATAAGCCCCCCACCCCCACCCCGGAAACTGTAAGTACCCTCTGCTCCCGCCCCCGAACCAGTGGACAGTAAGAAACAGTGATCCGCACAAGTCGCAGGTGATACCTTTTATTGCGCTCATTTTAAAGACAGGGACCGGATGGCTCCCTCCATGAAGCCTTTCTCGGTAGCTCGGCCCCGGGGAGGTGGGTCAGCCAGGCCGCTTCAGGACCCCTCAGATTCCTGAAAGGTCGCGAGGTGAGGGGTGCGGAAAAGAGCGACCTCGGGCTTCGTGCCAAACGGCTCCCTTCGGCGCCCCGGTCTTAGCTAGGCGCACAAACCCAAATTCCCTCTAGCGCCTTCGGCTCCATCTTTAAGTCCAGGAAAAGATCAATTCTCCCTCTCTCTCGCACGCACACATTTGCAGCCATAAATAAACAGCTCCCAGCTAAATCAGGAACCCGAGAAGAGAAAGAGAGAAAAAAGAAGAGAGAAGGATGAGATCCAAAGCACGGGGCTCGCTTCTCCCGAGCGCCGGAAAGCTCTTTTTGGTCCGGCAAGTCTTGCATTTGGGGTTGCAACTTGCATTTGAATAGCTGCCGGGGCTTGTTATGGACCCGGGAAAGCTCTGAAAGGGAATCACTATGCAAATTGTCCCAGTTACAATCGAAAGGTTCGATCTCCAGGAGCTGCCTGACGGAAGTTGATGTCAGCTATCTGTGCATTAGGGTTGCATTACCGCCTTCGCCTGCCTCCTCAACACCCCCGCTCGCGCCTGCCGGGGAGGCTTTTTCTTTTTTCTTTTTGCTTATGTGTATATTTTCCCTCAGTAATTAAAAATAAAGGAAGAAAGGGGAAAAAAAAAAAAAAGGGCTTAAGGTGGCGATGTAGTTGGCTCGGGCCTGGGAGGCCCACGGGCGGAGGGGAGGAGATGAGGTGCAGGCGGGGAGGGGAGTGGTGGTGGTCGTACTTTTGCAGCAGGTGTTGATGGTGCGTTTGAAATCAAACATTTAGAAACGGTTTTTTTAGCGTTTTGCAGGCCTAGGCGGCGGCAAGGGACTGGGAGCGGCAATGTCTGCCTCACTCCGCCTGCTTGATCCTGCAATGCCGGCTGCAGATCAATACCTGCTCACTGTAATCCCAGTAATTGTAGGGCTCGCAGCTTTTATTTTAAAGAAATAGGACACTAGGGCTTGGACGAGCGGCTGAGGCAGCGCTGCTGGACTCTGGTGCCTCCAGGCGCCTTTTGGGGCTCCCATCTATTACCCTAGAGCCCTGAAAGCTCCTTGCAATGGGGTGGTTTTGGGGCACCAGCTCTCGGACATCAGCGTGGCTCGCGTGGCCTCCAGCCGAGAATGGCGCTCGCCCGAAGGCGCTCTTGGTGACTCAGGGCAGGCCGCGTGCGGTATGGGATCGGTCTTTCCCGGGCCTTTTCGCCGGCTCAGGAGGGTGGACCCACCTGGGGATGGGCATCTTGGGCTTGGACGCTGGCCTGTTTGCCTTAGGCCGCACGGACTCCAGACCTCGACGCTTGGGGCCCGCGGTTGTTGGAATACGGGCCTTCGACACTGAGGCGAGACGTTTTGTCCTTTCTCGGCTGCCTTCCGGGGCCCGAGGCCTAGATTGGGCCTGCACTGTTTGGGGCGCTCGGCCTGGGAGGCTGGTTAGGGCACTAGGAACCGGCTATTCGCCCGTGCGACCACTTAGGCGCTTGTTTCCTCAGGGGGCGCGGGGCCACGCCTTTGGCCGAGACCCACCAAACCCGCCGCTCCCGAGGGCCTCCTGCTGCCTCTGCTGCCCGCCCCTTGTTGGCAGGGCCGGGGCAGGACCGCTGGGGCCTGGGGCCGCAGCCCCTGCGCGGCAGGCAGCCCGCAGCTTCTGGCGCCCCCGAAGATGACCATCTGTCATTCAATTAAGGTTTCAGGGCAGCTGATGGGGGAGCCAGGGTCAGCGACCTCAGGACAAAACGGCCTGCTGCCTCGGATAGGAGAAGTTCAAATGTTAAATGCAGAACATTGTGCCCACTCCCAGTCCCGGCCCCTACCCGGCCTCAGGTCCGGCCGGTGGACAGCAGCGGGGTGAAGGGCAGCGGTCATTAGCACTTAGATTTCAGCTCTGGGCCGGGCTCCTTCTGTTGGGTCATTTTGACCAGAGAACCTTTAACCCTTTCACGCCAGCCCACCCTCTAGGGAAGGCCAGCTTGTCTGATGGAGGAAAGAAAGAGGGCGGTCAGATGCACCCATATAAAGAGGGGTCACATTGTATTTCGGGTCACTTCTTAATTGGAGAAGAAAATCTACAAGACAGAAGGAAAACAGTTCATTATAACCAAAACAAACTATGAGGTCTTAATAGTTTTATTTTCTAATTTTTAGTTTTGGAGGAGAAGTGCATTCATCAGGTATGATCAGGGAACTAACTGCTGGGCCAGTATGGGGAGAATGGATTTGTTAAAGAAAAGTTCCAAACTTTCCACCCATATTTAAGTGTATTTACCCAAACGTGTGTGAGTGGTGATGAGCTTAAGCCAGCCACACACAACTTCATTTAAATGTTGGTGATGAAGTCTCCACCACAGCCACCCTCATCTACAGTTGAAAATAGATTGGACAGTTGGTCTTTCCCTTTGGGGACTTTCTCATAATCAAATGAGATTAAAAATAATTTCAATTGAATGGAATTCATAAAAGACATTAATTAGGCATTCACAGGCTATGGACATTTAGGTGTTAATATTCCTGGCTTCCCTACATGGACAGAAGGAGAAACAGCCACATACTTAGCAGTTTTCAGTGGAAGATCCAACTATTCCTCTCAATTATTAACCATGAAGCCTGAAAACTGTTCTATTAGTAAGATATCATCTAAAGGCTTGGAAAACCAGGTCTTTCAGCAGGCTAGTTGGTAATAAAGGAAGGAACTGGGGCTTCTGGCTTCCAGCCCCACTTCTCAATATCAAACTTAGCCTTTACTTTTTGGAAGTAACTATCAAGAAATCAATGAATCAATCAGACATTCAGCATGGAAGCACCTTAGCAAATTTTTCATTGGATAACAATGAATAATACATGGCCCTCCAGTATATTGACTGTGGTAAATGGTCTTTAAGATAAGGTGCTGCAACAAGTATCTTTAAATAAAATCAAAATAAAAAGTTTACCACAATCATAATAAATTGTTCAGTCATCCTCCTATTGACTCACATAGCATCTTTCTTCAGGGGCATTTGGAGTTATTTTTTTCCCCCTTACAAACAGACCAGAACAAATTGATGAATTGAGCTTTCACTATGCTAATTTAGACATTATAAATATTTAATTAACATCCCTAATAGCCAGTCATAGACGGCCCGGCTCTACTTTACACTATTCTTAATCTAAAGTAAATGCTTTTCCCATTAATAGCTTGATGCCATATTAGCAGCTTCCTCAGTAAAAGGGCCCCACTTAGACTAAAAGGAGGCAGTATTGAGTAGTCTGCATTAGATAGGGGTTTATTCTTGTTTGTAAAGAATCCAGGGAATGGTATCAACTCTACAAATTCCACCTTTCCCAGTTCTTGCTTAGACTATTCTAATAGGGACAACCTTGCAATGTTACTTTTCTAGACAAGGTAATATTTTGAGTTTGTACTAGAATAAAAATGAGTTTATTTTAGTAAGGTTTATATTAAAAAGTGAATCATAGGTAGTGGATGACAAATTGCCAAATGTAGAATTACTAGTATTTTCAACAGAGTGGGGCAGGGAAAAGAATTCAGTACTAGGAGTCTTGTAACACTCACTAGTGATGGGACCCTTGGGCAAGGCATTTAACCACTTTGAGCCTCAGTTTTCCCTTTTAATGAGTCACATAGTGCCTATGCCACAAGGTTACTTTAATGATTAAATGGGAGAATATATGTGAAATTACTTGGCATATAGTAGAAACTCAATATTGGGTTAATTTCTAAATGACTGCCAAATATTCATTAACCTTTCTCTCCCCTTATGTTTATTCTTGTCTTCTGTAAACTATTTTCTTATCATAATCTAACATTATCTTTGCAAATGTAGCTTGTCTCATCAATTCTTGGATCTAGTTTCTGTAACGTGAAGTCGGGGAAAACTGGGAGGCTTAAACTCTGACCAGGACACAATTTAAGAACAGATACTAGAATTTAGACTTTTTAAAGCTCTGACTCATAAACTCTGATCACTGAAATGTCCTTACACAACAGTCCTTGTGTGGTTTAGATAGATTCTAGAAGTAGCATTATATTTCCCAGGGGGTAGGAATCAGGCCAGAACTAAGAGTTCAAGAAATTAGAAACTCTCCAGGCTGATCTAACTCTGGGACTAAAATCTGCAGATGCCAAATATTAAACAGCTAAAGAAAGGAAGTCAAGAAATTAGAAACTCTCCAGGCTGATCTAACTCTTGGACTAAAACCTGCAGATGCCAAATATTAGAGTAAAGAGCTAAAGAAAGGAAGTTTCAGACACAATTTTAATTTAAAACATTAAAAAGATAAGCCATCTTATTCTAAGAGTGTTTCTCAAAGAATGTGAAGAAAAATCAAAATGACCTGTTGGACGTTGCTGGTTACAGAGACAATGTAAACCCTGAATTATTCTTATTTGCTAGAACAAAATAAATACTACTGAATGTAATATAGGCATTTATATTGATAAAATAGATATTTAGTCTAGATAGAGTAAATATCCTAGTAAAATCACATCATTTGGATTTTTGGTATAACTCAAATTTTCCTTTTTATTTTTGGTTAGCAGTGGAAAATCCCAGATAGAAAGCTCAATGGGAAAAGGGCAAGGCATTGGCTGGGATGACTTCTCAAGGAAAAGACAGGAGGTATAGGTAGGTAGACAGCAGACTCTGAAATTGGAGAGCTTTTTTCTCTTCCTTTTGCTGCTCTTTCTCCTCTAAAGGTCTTTTCTACTGCTGCCCACCCAACCTCACTTTCTCTTTCTGCTCTGTGATAATCCATTAAATAGAAAGGGAAATACTTTTTATTGTCCCTTCCACTAGATGTTTTGTCAGGTTTCCCTGGTGGCTCAGTGGTAAAGCATCTGCCTGCCAATGCAGGAAATGTAGGTTTGATTCTTGGGTTGGGAACATCCCCTGGATAACCTGTGGCAGCATGAGAAGATGGGGGTTAGGAAGGCCAGTATAAAAATGACAAAACAAAAAACCAAACCAAAACTAGTACTCATACTCTTGGTGTATCAGTTCAGTTCAGTTCAGTCGCTCAGTCGTGTCCGACTCTTTGTGACCCCATGCATCGCAGCACGCCAGGCCTCCCTGTCCATCACCAACTCCCGGAGTTCACTCAGACTCACGTCCATCGTCCATGGAGTCAGTGATGCCATCCAGCCATCTCATCCTCTGTCGTCCCCTTCTCCTCCTGCCCCCAATCCCTCCCAGCATCAGAGACTTTTCCAATGAGTGTATATGAAGCCCTAATTCATTAAATGATTTTCCAAATCTTCATTTTCTGATTTAATCAGAGAGAAATTGCAGTATGAAATTTTATCTGAGGAGAATGTATAATTTTTTTTTTTGTTTATTATTACTTTTGGTTCATTTCCCCTTCTATTACAATAAATACCCTTTAGCTTTGCCTTTGAATCTTACTGCTCTCAACTGAATTTGATTTGTATGTTTTGGGGGGACAATCATTGCCCTAGGACAGGAAGCTTGTCTTTAGGGCAGTGTGAGCTGGTCATATTAAAATGAAACACAAAGCAATTCAAAAAGCTTTGAAAAATAAAGTGGATCTTTACTATCTGTCTTCTTGAAAGTTCTTAAAATTTGAACTACCCTTTTTTATTTAGCTCTTCATAGGCAAAACTTCCTAAATTTCATCTTTAGATATCTCTATTCTTGCCCCAGAATTTCCCCCTTTTTTCCTCAGCAGTAACACCCCTAGATTGTTGGGTGTAGCAATGTGCCCAAATGTGCAGCTGAATCTCCCCCTCTCTCTTGCAGTCAAGGAGAGTGGTCCATGAGTGGTAAGCATGCATCACATGGTGAGACTTCCAGAAAAGTACTTTAAAGGAGGCTGAGTCAGCTGGAATGTGTGACCTTGGTCCTTGCCCTTCTCTTTATCCTGATGCCTGGGTCATAGACTTGATGGTTGGATCTGCAGTGATCATCTTGCAATAATGAGGCAATTTTGAGGATAAAAGCTATATGTTAAAGGTGGCATGGCAGAAATATAGAAGCCTGGTTCCTGATGATCATTCTAACTTTAGGTTTTCCTTTTGAGAGAGGCCTTTATCATATTTAAGTCAAAGTTATTTCAGAGATGTTACTGGCAGCTGAATGTATTTCTGAGTGATATTACCTTCACAGACTTTGAAAGTAAATTCTAAAATCTGGTAGTCTTGGCAGGGATATATTGACATTATTAATCAATCGAAAGAATATAATATATCTTAATTTAATTTGGCAGTCTGTAATTTATCCTGGACTATTGGTTATTTTCTTTGTCTTATTGCATACAGGTACATTTTGGTTTCTTGTTACTTCTCCTAATGCTAGATTTTATTGTATGTTCTTTCTTTCATATGCCCTCTTTTATCTCTGTTTCATATATAAAATGTATTTGGTTTAAGATTTTTATAATATTTTCTTATATTTCTTAAACCAAACATTTATTATTGGTAAGCTGTAAGCTTCCAATTACTTTATTAGTTCTTCAGTGATGTCTGAATATTTACATTTTGAAATATTTACTCTTAAATGATAAATTGCTTTATTTCTTCTTTACATCATTATTGGAACCTTATGAAATATGTGCATTACTAGGTTATAGTATTAATTAATTTTACTTTAGAGAGTAAAGGAAACATACCAAAATATTTCTTAATAAAGCAGGTTTTGGGTATGATTGGACTGGGGAGATGATGGGGAGTCCCAGACCTATGCTATACAAAATGCCTGTTTACCCTGGCTGACATGGGCTATCCCTGAGGCACGCCTGCATCCAGGTGATGCTTAAAGTGATGGAGACTATTATCCACCTACTGAAAAAATAAAACATTGGTTAGTGGGGGGCTGTCCTAAATGACTTTGTCTTTAAGCCACGTAATTAAGGGATTCTCTTATGTTTGAGTTTGATATCTATTCCTCTTGTGCTTGAATTTCATCTATTCCTGACTTCTTTGAAACTTATAACATTATTTTTTTTCTGTTATGATATATTCTCTTCTATTTGGATTTATTGATGTAGATAGCAAAATCCCCCAGAAACTCGTGTTCACGTGCCTTTTTCTGTTGTTGTTTTTATTTCAGCGCTGGAGCATTTGGCTTCAAACCACTGACTTTTGTTCTTATTTCTGAGCCAGGTGCCCAGCCGTATATTACAACGGCCAGTGTCTTATGGCTCACTGGATCTAAAGTTTCCAGAACAAAATATTAATACATGAAAATGCTGAATCTCTTCCTTAAAATGTATGTTTCTTTCCCTTTGTATTTTAGAAATTCATAGCTTATAGTCACTGAAAATGGAAACAGAATAACAATAGTTAATCATATAAGAGAAAAGAGAGCAATAAACAATTTGAAATAGAAATACTACTTTAAGTAAAACATAAAACCAAGCTATGATACTTGTTAAATTTGTGTTATAAAATCCATCATTTTCATTTGGACAAAAAGTAAAATTTCAGCAACTTCTGTGGATTATAAAGCAGGAATCTAACAGACCCTAGGTTCTTAGGGGACTGGAATGAGGAGGTGACTCTGCTGGTGGATTGCTGGGTTTTTATCCCCACTCAAACCATAGTAGCTCTATTTTATAAAATACTTTGGGTATGAGTTAGTTTGGGTAAAGAATTTATTTACAAAAGCAATAAGAAAGCATTATTTAGTACTGTACCTCAAATAGGCATACATAATTAGTATTTTCAGCACCTCTGGATAATTTAGTTCTTCTCATTCTTAGTCATTACTAACAAATGAGCAAATACAATAAAAATTCTCTTCTAAAATTAATTTTAGCATTCAAATAAGAATAAATCTTAACCTATATTGATAAAAATATCCCACTTGTTTTTATGAGTTTTTATTTTTGAATTGGGAAAGTTCTTCTCATTCTTAGTCATTACTAACAAATGAGCAAATACAATAAAAATTCTCTTCTAAAATTAATTTTAGCATTCAAATAAGAATAAATCTTAAACTATATTGATAAAAATATCCCACTTGTTTTTATGAGTTTTTATTTTGTTTTGAAATGTCAAAGATCACTAACTAGATTTTTGACTTAAGAAAATTAATGATTGTCCCTTATTAACATGGGTGGTTTATATATTTCAAGACTTTCTTTTGCCATAATGACAATACAAATGCAATTTTGCTCTATGGAGACAATCCAAATTGTAATAATAACACAATTTTCAGAGGGAGAATGATGCAGATGTTTAAAAATGGTTCTTTAAAAATGAATGTAAGCAATATAACATTATAGTTCTTAAGACTTTTGTAATATAGGGCATATATTTGATGCTGACTTGATATTACTCTGAAGGATGAATTGTAGTCTGAAGTTCCATTAAGATTTAATTTACATTTAAGTTGAGGTAGTTATGACTACTTTATGTATCATGACTTTTTCTGCATGTTTCAGTTGTCAAAGGAGAGCAACAGTATCTGCCTACTTGTTTTGAATTTTATTCCTGATGCACAAATAAAGCTATGCAAATGTTAGATTTAAAAGAAGGATAATTATTTGTTTTAGTTTGTGAAACAGATAGTATTTACCTTCCTTCTCCTGACTCCAAGAAAGTTGACATATTTGTGCGTGCTAAGTCACTTCAGTGGTGTCCAACTCTTTGTGACCCCATGAACTGTAGCTTTCCAGGCTCCTCTGTCCATGGGATTCTCCAGGCAAGAATACTGGAGTGGGTTGTCATGCCCTCCTCCAGGGGATCTTTCTGATCCAGGGATCAAACCCACGTCTCTTATATCTCCTGCATTGGCAGACCGGTTCTTTATACCACTAGCACCACCTGGGAAGCCCAAAAGTTAACATATATTTGCTCAAATCAATAAATGTGTCTGTTAAGATGGACTACTTAGATAAAGAATTGCAGTTGAGTGCTATAGTGGCACAAGGTTGGAGACTTGGGTAGATCGGATTGGACCACACAGGGTCTTGTGGCCCATGATAAAGACGTCTACATTGTATTCCAAAGGTGGTGTGAAGCCCCTAAAGGATTTCTAACAGAGTGACACGATCTAATCTGTGATTTAAAAGATTCCTCTGGCTGCTCTGAGAGGAATGAATAGCAGAAGTTCAAGAGTGGATGTTGTGAATAGGGGGCTATTGCAGTTTCAGGATGACTGAGCGACTTCACTTTCACTTTTCACTTTCATGCATTGGAGAGGAAATGGCAACCCACTCCAGTATTCTTGCCTGGAGAATCCCAGGGATAGAGGAGTCTAGTGGGCTGCCGTCTATGGGGTCGCACAGAGTCGGACACGACTGAAGCGACTGAGCAGCAGCAGCAGCAGCAGTTTCAGGTGAGAAATGATGATTTGGACTCAGGAGGCGGCTGTGGAGGAGGATAAAAATGGAACTCTTGAATGCTACTCCTTCTCAAGTTCTTCCAAAAAACTGAAGAGAAGGGAACCCTTCCAAACTCATTTTATGAGGTCAAGATTCCAAGTCTACGTAAAGACACCAAAAGAAAACTACAGCCCAATATTCCCTGATGAACATTGTGATGTGGTTTAAATTAAGAAATATATATTTGTCTTCTTCCCCATTTCTGGTACAGAGCTCCTAAAACCTAGACTTTGCTAAGTGTGGAGAGCTATAAAAATGTCTTTTATTATGTTAATGAAGACACTTTTGCATAGCACTTAAGGATAGGGGCTGGTTGCCAGGAGAATCAGCCATGTGATTAGAGGGTCGGAACTTTCATCCTACCACCTGACCTCTGGGGAAGGGAGAGGGGCTGGAGGTTGACTCAGCTGCTGATGGCCAAGAATTTAGTCATGCCTGTGTAATGAAGTCTCTATAAAAACCCCAAAAAAGGGGTCTGGAGAGATTCCAGGTTGGTGAACACATGGAGGTATGGGGAGAGTGGCACCCTCTGAGAGGGCATGGAAGCCACATGTTCTTTCCCGGTTCCTAGCCCTGTGTATCTCATCTATCTGGTATCTCATTGTGGTTTGAATTTATATTCCCCTAATGACTGGTCATGTTGATCATCTTTTCATCTGATTATTGGGAATTTGTATACCTTCTTTGGAGAAATGTCTCACTCCTTTGCCTGTTTATTTCAGAAGCAGAAATAACCCACATTAAAAGACAAATTAGCACTGGAAAAAAGGAAAGGAAGAAATTTAAGATGTGTCTGACAACCTAAAATTATTATTTTTGTGCGTCTCTTCCATCTGGCGGTTCTTGAGTTATATCTTTCTATAATAAAGCACTGATGTAGTATTATGTTTCTCTGAGTTCTTTGAGTCACTCTAGCAAATTACTATTACCAAAGGAGAGGGTTGTGGGAAAGTCTGATTTATAACCAGTCAGTTAGAAGTACAGATAACAGCCTAGACTTCTGACTGGCATTGAAAAGTCTGAGGAGTAGTTATGGGAACTTTTAATCTAAAACTGGTAAATCAGAAGCATAGAATGACTATTATATATTAAAAAAAGGTAAGCAATAGCCAGTGCAGGTGAGGATGTGGAGAAAAGGGAACCCTTCGTGCATTGCTGATGAGAATGCAAATTAGTGCAGCCACTATGGAAAACAGTATGCAGGTTTCTCAAAAAATTAAAAATAGAACTACCACATGATCCAGCAACCCCATTTATGGGTATTTATCCCCCCAAATTGAAATCAGTATCCTGAAGAGATATTTGCTTTTAAAAGTTCGCTGTAGCATTATTCACAGTAGTCAAGAAGTAGGAAAAATGTAAATGTTTATAGACAAGTGAAGAGATAAAGAAAACATGGTATATACATACATGTACTCAGGCATAAAAAAGGAAGGAAATCCTGTCTTGTGCAACAACATGAATGAACTTGAAGGACATGCTAAGTGAAATAAGTTAGTCACAGAAGGACAAATACTGCAAAATTCCACTTAAAGGAGGTGTCTAAAATAGTTAAACTCATGAAAGCAAATAATAGAATTGTAGTTGCCCGGGGCTGGGAGTGGGGGAGACAGGGAGTTGCTAATCAATAGGGATAACATTTCAGTTATGCAAGATAAGTTCCAGAATCTGCTGTACAACATTGTACCTATAGATAACAATATAGTATTTCTACACTATATAATGTTAAGTGGGTAAATTTCGTAAGTGTTCTTACCACAGTTAAATTATAGAAAAAGTGTAAAGTAACATGAATAAAAAGAAAAATGGAGACTTTTGGAATGTGATTCAGAAGTGGAGTTGATAACAACTGTTGATGAAATGAAAGTGGAGAGGTAGTTGCTCAGTTGTGTCTTGACTCTTTGCAACCCTATGTAGCCTGCCAGGCGCCTCTGTCCATGGAATTTTCCAGGCAAGAATATTGGGATGGGTTACCTTCCTTACTCCAGGGGATTTTCCCCATCCAGGGATTGAACCTGTGTCTCTTGCATCTCCTGCATTGGCAGGTGGATTCTTTACCACTAGCGCCACCTGGGAAGCAGTAGTGAGGGAAAAAAGTTTAAAAGATAACTCTTAAGGAGAAGAGAATCCAGATGGCAGACTATGAAGATGCGGAGCTCACCCCCCCCCGCAAACATGTCAAAAATGCATCCACATGTGGAACAATTCTTACAGAAAACTAATTGGAAAGTAGCAGAAGGTCTCCTATAGAACAAAGCTGCAAGGAAGATCTCCACATAACCAAGTAGGATGGGGAAAAACAGGCATTAGGTCAGGACCTGTGCCCCTGGCAGAGATCTATAGGGAAAAGAAGGTCCACGCAGGATGGACCCTCACCCGGGGAGGGAGCAGACTGACTCAAACTCTGGGCATCACAGTCCCGGGGCCCTGCATGGAGAAGACAAGCCCTTTGCCTGCTGGGAAATCCACTGAGACAGATAGAAAGGCTGGAGAAGCCTAGCCTCACTCATGAAGAGAGTGTTCAAGCTAGCTTGCTAAGGATCAGGGCAAAGAGAGCCTTGTATTGGGTGGCTGCACTTCCTTATTGTACTTCCCTACCTGAAGGGGCAAGTGCCCTGGCCCCGCTCACTCCACACAAAAACCTGGTGTGAAATCAGGGCAAAGATTTGGTTTAGCCACACAGAGACAGACCCAAGTGCCTGGGGTGTGATTTGGGCAGAACTGCCGAGGCCATTGTCAGTACATGCAAGGGGGTGGCAGGTTGAGACCGCTAGACATTGTCAGCATGCACACTGGGTGAGCCACAAGAATGCATGGTGCTTAAGTGCTGAATCTCAGTGCACAGAGAGAGTGCACTGGCCTCTCCCACTCTATACTGCAGCTTAGCACCAGATCTGGAGCAGACAGGTCCTGGGAGATGTCTGCCACAGAAGCAGTCCAGATCCCAGGTGGTGGCACAGACACCTCAGTTCCTACAGCCACAGTGTCCCAATTTCCAGCTGCAGCCTAATCCACACTACAGCCTTGTACTAGATCCGAGATGAACAAAACAGAGAAAGGGATGCAACCTTGGGCCACTTCTGAGATGAATGGTGGATGTCTACACAGACAGTGCATAGGAGCTCTGTGACTACATGGGCCTCACTTGTTTCAGCAATTTCCTCCTTTGGGAAAAGGCACATACTCAAGGGCAATGGAGACTGATTGAACCCAAACCTCAGGGCTTCTACTCCAACAAGTGGGGAGCAAACTCTACCTCAAAAGGTCAGTGACAGCCAATACCCTACCTCACATTCAGCACAGGGTCTAGTCACTACAACACCAGTCATACCCCCTATCAAGGGGATAATGGCCAGCACACTTTGGGGAAAGATGTGGCTGTCATCCAGACCAAAACCAGTCCTCCCATCAAAAATATTGGACACATACAATCTATGTGACCCCATGAACTGGAGCCTTCCAGGATCCTTTGTCCATAGAATTCTCCAGGCAAGAATACTGGAAGGGTTATCCATTCCCTTCTCCAGGGGATCTTCCCTACCCAGGGATCAAACCTATATCTCCCATGTCTCCTGCATTGCAGGAGGATTCTTTACTGTCTGAGCCACCCAGAAAGTCATTTGTCAAAACCTATAGAAGGTTCACCATCTGGAGTGAGACCTAATGTAAACTATAAACTTTGGATGATAATGATGCATCAAGGTAAGTTCTTTAATCGTGACAAATGTACCACCCTGGTTGGGGATGTTGATGATGGGGTAGGCTGTGCTTATGTACAGTCAGAGTATATGGAAAATCTCTGTACTTTCTTTTCCATTTTGCTGTGAATTTAAAACTCCTCTAAAAAAACAGTCTTGAAAATAATAGGAGCCACCGCAATAATTCTAATTTTTTTTTTTAATTCTGCAAACATATTTCAGAGACCTGTATGTAAGGGTATCTATATTCATTATCTACATTATCTATCTATCATATATACCTATCTATTTGTCCTTTTATTTGTTTATCTACCTCTGTGTTAGTGTAATGAATGTTTTCCTAGTTTGCCTAGGACTATCCTGGTTTCAGTACCAAAAGTCCAGGGAACCCATTAGTTCCAGGCAAATTGGGATGATTGGTCATCACACTTTGTGTATATACGAGTGTATATAAACATGTGATCCCTATTCCAAGGGATCTTTAAAAATACAGCAGACAGACATCTATTTTTGCCTACTTTTAACTAAGACTGTTTTTACTAATATACACAGGGTATAGATTTATATTCTTACGATGTTTAATTTTGCCTCACATGTTTTCAGAATCTTATATGTCATCAAACAATTGCTACTCTTTTCAGTTCAGTTCAGTTCAGTCGCTCAGTCGTGTCCGACTCTTTGCGACCCCATGAATCGCAGCACGCCAGGCCTCCCTGTTCATCACCATCTCTCGGAGTTCACTCAGACTCACATCCATCGAGTCAGTGATGCCATCCAGCCATCTCATCCTCGGTCGTCCCCTTCTCCTCCTGCCCCCAATCCCTCCCAGCATCAGAGTCTTTTCCAATGAGTCAACTCTTCGCATGAGGTGGCCAAAGTACTGGAGTTTCAGCTTTAGCATCATTCCTTCCAAAGAAATCCCAGGGTTGATCTCCTTCAGAATGGACTGGTTGGATCTCCTTGCAGTCCAAGGGACTCTCAAGAGTCTTCTCCAACACCACACTTCAAAAGCATCAATTCTTCGGCGATCAGCCTTCTTCACAGTCCAACTCTCACATCCATACATGACCACAGGAAAAACCATAGCCTTGACTAGACGGACCTTAGTCAGCAAAGTAATGTCTCTGCTTTTGAAAATGCTATCTAGGTTGGACATAACTTTTCTTCCAAGGCTCCAAAATCACTCTTTTCAACACTCTAGGAAATCTCTTGGAGTTTCTTATAGTATTATTACCTTTCCAGATATAGTCTATTCCAACTGTCATATCTTAATGTCCGTCCTGCCAAGTTTCAGTTACAAAGAAACACCTCTTCCTGTGTAATCACATTTACTTCCCACAACTATCTCTAACATTTACAGAAATGTTTTCTTGTCTTGTCTAGCTTTTCTTTTCGGTTTTTAACTTTCTTCCCTAAATATTCTCTTCTTTTTACATCTGCCTTCCCAATTAGTCATCAGTTGTTTTGAATACTCACATTCTTCAAGAAGCCTAGATAGTAATAGGTATGTTGTAGGATCACAAAGGAAGCATTCTAAGATGTGACTGATTTGGACTATTTATTTGAGATTTACAATAGTTGGATTGGGGTTTATACTATTCAGGGGAAACAGTTTGTCATTCTAATTGAAAGCACAAACAAAATGTATGGAGGTGGAAGGAAGGGAAGTGAAAAGAGTGTTTAAGAAATAGAATTATATTTTCAAGTGTTCAAAGTCTGTATCATTTAACCCAGAATAATGCTGTATACTATTTACCTCTTTAATGTAGATCCAGTGATGCTTCTCTTGTCTGTTTTTTTTACACACATACACATAAATATGTACACATGTACATATTGGGGTTTCCCAGATATGTATGTGCCAATGGTAAAGGATCCATGTGCCAATGGTAAAGGATCCATGTGCCAGTGCAGGAGACCTGGGTTTGATCCCTAGGTTGGGAAGATCCCCTGGAGAAAGAAATGGCAACCTACTCCAATATTCTTGCCTGGAAAATTCCAGGGACAGAGGAATTTGGTGGGCCACAGTCCATGGAGTTGCAAAGAGTTGGACACATCTGAGCACACAGCACATACATGTATTTGAAAAAACACAGTAATAGCTACTTATTTCTAAACAAATGAAAGAAACATTTAAAATAAAAGCAATATAGCTGAAGTCAATATATACAAATATTAAAAATTCAAAACACCTTAGGGTATAAAAAGAAAAATAAACCTCTTTCTCCATTATTCCTCTCCTCCAGGAATCATTTTTAACAGCTTCTCATGTAATCTTTTATACATTAAAAATATTTTAAATTCTTCCATGTGTATGCAGGCATATGCTTTAAAAATATTTACACAAATAGAGCATGCTGCTGCTGCTGCTAATTTGTGTCAGTCATGTCCGAGTCTGTGAGACCCCACAGATGACAGCCTGCCAGATATAGAGCATACTAAACCTATTATTGTTAGTCTTTTTAAAATTTGTTTCATCTGGTAATTTATTTTAAACATATTTCCATTCTTTTATTTTTTGTAATTTTATTTTTTATTGATATATAGTTGGTTTACAATGTTGTGTTAGTTGTAGGTGTACAGCGAGAGCAAAGTGATTCAGTTATACAAATATCTATTTTTTTAAGATTCTTTTCCCTTATAGGATATTGTGAAATATTGAGTTATTTTCCTGTGGTATACAGTAGGTCCTTGTTGGTTATATGCTTTATATATGGTAGTGAATACATGTTAATCCCAAACTTCCCCTTTAGTAACCATAAGTCAGTTTTTTGTGTCTCTGAGTCTATTTCTGTTTTGTATATAAATTTGTTTGTATCATTTGTTTTTAGACTCCACATATAAGTGATGTTATATGACATTTGTCTTTTTCTGTCTAGCTTGCTTCACTTAGTATGACTGTTTCTAGGTCCATCCATGTTACTGCAAATGGCATTATTTCATTCTTTTCATGGCTGAGTACTATTCCATTGTATATGTATACCACATCTTTATCCATTCATCTGTCCACGGACCTTTAGGTTGTTTCCACCCTAACCCTAATCAGTACAGCAGTGAACATTGGGGTGCCCACAACCAGTGATTGTATCGCCAGTGTGAGCACAGCCACTCCCCGCCTCCCCAGGAAGCCCTTGAAGACCTAGATAGATCTAGCTGAGATGCTTATGAAATTACTGCTTTTGTCCTTGTGTGTGAGATTTTGTGTGCATCTTTTAAGAGTGAAGTCTCTATTTCCCTCCTTTCTGTGGAGATTCTGTAACCAAGCCCTGCTGACCTTCAGAGTCAAATGCTCTGGGGGTTCATGTTCCCAGTGCTGGACCCCTGGGTTGGGGAGCCTGATGCAGGGCTCATAACTCTCACTCCTGTGGAAGAACCTCTGTAACACAATTATTCTCCAGTTTATGGGGAGAATAAATACCCACCTACCTAGGGGTATGGATTTGATTATATTGTGAGTCTGTTCTTCCTACCAGTCTCTTTGTGGTTCCTTCTTAATGTCTTTAGTTGTAGAAGATCTTTTCACACTTTTTCAATGATAGTTTTGCAAGTTGTGATTTTGGTGTCCTCATGAGAGAAGGTGAGCTTGGGATCCTTCTACTTCACCATCTTGGCTGCTCTCTGGAAATTTAGAAATGTTGCTCTTGATCCCTGCTAAGTTGACTGGATAGAGTAAAAAAGGGAAGATTGCAAGTCAAACATAGAATGGGTATGAAGGATAGTCCTCAGCTCGGGGTACACCCGTCTCATGCGCTGGCTGGGGCTATCCTTTCCAACACTGTATGAGAATGCCCGTTTCTCCAACCATCATAAAAAAGTTTATATATTCAGTAAAAAAACTTTTGCTATCCCAGCCCAAGAGTTTAATTTTTCCACAGCCTCATCAACACTTCTATTGGCAGACTTTAAATTCTGCTGATCTCAAGTTGTGAAGTAGTATCTCATTGTAATTTTTATTTGCACTTCATTTAGTGAAATTGAGCCCCTTATTTTTCTGCATATATTTTAATAAGTTAAAATAAGTTAAGATCATCCTATATACACATACTTTCTTATAATGAAAACATAATGATTCCTCTTTGTTACATGCTTTTCATAAATAATCTTTAAATGGCTGTATAGTGTTTCAACATGTGAATGGATTAAAACATTCTGTCATTGGTTAGTAAGTCAGGTTGCATCCAGACTTTCACTGTTACAGATGTGGCTCTGAATACATTCAACTAGAAAGCCTTTTATGTATTTGGGATGACTTTATTAGGTTAGCTTTCCAGAAGGTGATTTATTGGACCAAATGAAATGCACAGTTCTAGAGCTCTTGCTAGTATATTGCCAAACTGCTCTTCAAAACATTTGTACCAATATTCTCGCCAACCAGCAGTATATGACTAGAACCTGGAACTTAAAGGGCATTGCTGATATTTTTTTCCAGATTCTGGGGAAAGTGGTTTCAAGTACTTTCCATGAGCAATTCAGAGTCTGTCATGGACTAGAAGACAAAGAGAAAAAATGGGCACTTAAGGGTCAGAGGCTTGAATATGAAATTTTTTTTTTGTCTAAAGGCGAAGATTGCTCTTCATGCTTTAGCAGGGAGGAGTGACTGCAGGAAGGAGGGAGAGGGTGACTTGTCACTGACCTTGTACAGCTGCTCATAGGCTCTCTTCTTCTCCTTAGTCTTTCCTCTGGTGTATCCATCTCTGAATTTTTGCTGTCTCCTTTTTTTGTGATTTTCAAGTAAATAATGATATCTGCAGATAGGAACATATGAGAGTCAGAAATCATTTTCAAGAAATTGCATCTTTATTCTTGGAAATAAGACAGTATGTTATGTATCATATTGTATGTAATACTCAGTTAGATTCAACCAGTACTGGGCACCTGCCACATCCCAGGCTAGTCCCTGGGGTTCCAGTGGTGAACAAAATATTTATGACAGTTTATAAGCATTAGCATAGTGCTATGGCAGTATATTCAGTATATATACACTATGATAAACACACTGGTTGTAGAGAGTAACAGTCATGTTTATATTAGCAATAATACTAAGATTAGTATAGTGACTAGCAGTGCCTGAGAATTTGTTGTTATGGAAAGTGTTTTTTAGGTATTGCTGGAAATGAGGTGTTACAGTATAGATGGTTATTTTTTCCTTAGTTTCCAGATGTTTCATAGCAGAGCAGTCTTGCAGATTGGTTGCTTATTAAAACTGGCACAGTGCCCTACAGGGCTAATATATTAATAAAAGCAGGACCCTGCCCCTCATTAGCATCCCCCAGGATCTGCTGCTGAAGCATGGGTCTCCATTCTGCCCCTAACATTTCACTGAGTGCCTCCAGGAGTGGGGCTTCAGTGCTGCTCATACATCATAGGTGACTCTTTAAAAAGGGATCTTAGAGATGGCAGGATAATTTAACTGCCACATGTAACATTTGTAGCTCCAGAGGCTAAAATAATGATGAAAGCAATGCAACCGTGGGGTCCAGAGCTGGGTCTTTTCACCAGAAATGGTGAAGAAGGCAGTCCATGTATGTTGTGGAAGAGTTTCTTTTAAGTTTTAAAATCTTCTTTGAATGTTCATGTATTTGCTAACAGATCATGAAGAAGGAAAGATACAAAAGTAGCTAAAGAGGGAGCCATGGTGTCTTGAGTGAGTATGACAGAGTGAGTGCTTTCCTTGTATGGTGGAAATTGGAAGAGGGATGACATTTTCCACAGAGTTGTGCAAACCTGGCCACACAGTTGTCTGGGAACCTCTTAGCTATAAATACCATATTCTAGTTCTTCATTGAAAGGCCTTTCTCAGGTGATATCATATCTTGAACAGGCCAGTTTTTATTCCATCTATGCACACATTTCCAGCAAGTACTTACTGATATAATTTATACAATTGTAAGATTTAATGATAAATTTATTGCAATGTTTCAGTTTATGCTATTTGGCAATACTTTTCAATAATAATCCTGGATAAAAAGCTGAGAGCTCACATTGTTAGTGAACTGATAGAATTTATACACTTGGATAAAATTTCTCAACATGAAAAATTATATCTGATCTATTAATTTTATAAGCATATTCATTATTATTACTATTATTAAAAGTAATGAATTCAACTTGGCATTGGATCACCATATAATTAGAGAAATAAAATTCTCTTTATGAATGCTGAACTCCTTGGGAATGGCTAATTTGACTACTCCAGCTAGTTCTATTATTAATTTCAGGGTTGTTCAGTTCAGTTTCAATTAAAGTCAAACATTTATTACTTTCAGTTTAATTGAATTGAATTGTTATCTTTGCATAGGTAATGTGGATAATTTATGTACAAGGTAATACATGCAATGGTAATAAAATTTAAACACTATGAAATGGTATACAGAGAAAATAAGACTCTGTCCCACCACTGACCCTGTGTATCTGTTCCCTCCTCAGTGCCAACCACTGTTATCAGAGGCTTTCTGTTTTTGCTTTTGTTTTGGTCCATGTATGTAAGTATTTCTTTTGAGAGAGATATCAGAGATCAATCTATTTATATCTCTATATATCTCTATCCATATTTTATTTTACATAAATGGCAACATAGTATAAATACTTTCCTGGCTTTGCTTTCTACTTAATGTTATATCTTGTTTATAGTTTCATGTATTATTTTGAATGGCTGCCTAGCATTTCATTGTAACTCTGAAACATTTGGGACATTTGCCATGTGCCAGGTAGGTGTTGCCTGAGAAGCAAAGATGAACATGACAGGTCTCTGTCTCCCATGGCTCATGTTCTGGTGGAGGAGAAGATATGTACCTGCATAGTTATAAAATTTAAAAGCTATTGGTGTACTGTAAGAACGGTGTAAGCAGAGTTAAATGAATGAAGGAAGAGATTAACTATTTAGAAAATATGAAAAGTTCACCTAGAAGTGGGTTAGGGACATTCAGGCAGGAAGGAGTGGCAAGGAATACATACTAAATCTATTCAGGACATGGTAACTGTGGGATGTGTTTGGGACATCAATTTAGTGATGTAGTGGGAGCCTTGATGGGAAAATGGGAGTAGAGATAAAGCCAGAAAGATGGTTGTTTGTTGTTTAATCACCAAGTCGTGTCTGACTCTTTTGTGACCCCATGGACAGTAGCCTGCCATTCTTCTCTTTCCAAGGGTTTTCCCTGGCAAGAATACTGGAGTGGGTTGCCATTTCCTTCTCCAGGGGATCTTCCTGACCCAGGGATCGAGTCCATGTCTACTGTATTGGCAGGCAAATTCTTTACCATTGAACCACCAGGGAAGAAGATGGTTTGGTTTAAATGTCAAAGTGAAGAGCAAAGCTCTGTGTGTGTGTGTGTGTGTATGTGTGTGAAGTGGGTGGAGATGGAAGAGAGAAGGCTTTTTTGTGTGCCAGAGGGAGGGAGGGTCTGAATTTGAATAAGATTTATGGGGGAAGAAAGGAAGAGATGGATTCCTGAGACATCACAGAACCAGTTTTTCTTTTGAATAAGGGTTGGCAGCTTTGTAACATCATTAGCCAGTCTAAATCTATTCCCTGATGAACTTGGAGTTTTGAATGCCTAATGAGGGCAATCTGATGGACAATCCATTTAGAGTAATATACCTTAACAGAAAAGTCAAACACACTTATTTTAATAGAGACACGCAACACCATTAATTTGCAGAAGAAAAATAACTGTGAGGTGGCATCCTTGCCATACAGCCATCATAAACATAGCTGATTGGAAAAGTCACTGAATAACTATGTGTGATTCTGAATTGAAATAGGGAGCTCACTTCTGTGTTCAATCACGCCATTATTTGCAAAGGTGATTTTTACAGGCCAAGGTGCTAGAAAACCTTTAAAGTGCAAAAAATGAAGGAAAATAAAATGCTACAGATAACCTTAAGAGCAAAGTATAACTGACACTTTGCAAGCCAACTTCATTAGCCTGTCTCCAGCTTCAGCTGTGATAAATGGACATGTCTTGTTTTTCTTCATTATTTGGTATCTCTCACAGTTTCAGCTGGTTCTCCATCAGGACGTGGAGGAGCTAGACAATTAGCACATGAATTTGTCAAATTCAAATTAAAAATATTCCTAAACCATCATACTTAAAAATTTATAGATTCCTCTTAGCCCACAGTAGCTTTTTCTTTTTTAAAAACTAGATCTCTCCTTGCCCTCCAGGGACAAATACGTGTAGTACAGTAAGTGAAATTAATATCCTTTTCTATGTGCCCCTAATAAATAGTTTCTTGCCCTGAGCAAGTGACTATTTGCAAGGCCTGTCAAATATTTCAAATAACTGGCTGGAGAGCCTCTCACATGAGTGATCCACTGCCTTTGTCTGAGACAAGCCACTTTAAGTTCAAAACGGGTGGTAAGTCTCACCAAAAACTCTATGGGCCCTCACCATCCTCAGAGCTGGAGATTAGACATTTTATAACATGAGAGCTGTGACTATGCTGAATGAGGATAGGTGGCTGGAACTTGGTAACCTTCACGTTCCCTGAAGGACAGGTGGCCAGGAATGGTGAAGGAAAGGCATTGGACTGCACAAGCTGCTGGCTATGTGGATCACTGTCCAGTCCCCCAAAACAATACAGAAAGGCCCTCTGCAGCTTCTTTTATCCCTGACCTTCTCCTAAACACTCTCAGAGTCAGATATATCTGACTGTTAGAAGACTTCTGAAATAGTGAGTTGATTTCTGGTTCTTTATTACCCACTTGTCTTAGCACCACTTGGAGAGCAAAACTTCAGAATGTGTAAGAATCATCCAGAGGTGCTTTTTCCTTTTATCTTTTCTTAAATATTTTTTATCATGGAACAATGTAAATATAATAAAATTATATTTAAAATTATGTCCTCATCACCCATTTTCAACTATAGTCAACATTTACAAACATTTCATAACTTCTTAAATGGAGTAATTAAGGAAAATCTCAGTTATCATATGATGGTATATATATATATCATCTGCATGTACTTCAATATGCATCTCTCCCAGATGACACTTCTTTGTACACACTCACAATACCATTATCTCATATAATAAAATTAACAATAATTCCCTCATATTAAGCTAGTACCCAATCTTCCCCGATGGCTCAGTGGGTAAAGAATTCACCTGCAGTGCAGGAGACAGAGGAAACTTGGGTTGTTCTCTGAGTTAGGAAGATCCTCGGAGAAGGAAATAGCAACCCACTTCAGCATTATTGCCTGAAAAAATCCCACAGATAGAGGAATCTGGAGGGTTATAGTCCATGGGGTTGCAGAGTAGCACACGACTGAGGGACTAAGCATGCATGCATAATCCATATTCATATTGTCTGATTGTTTCATATTTGTCTCCAAAACATCTTTTAAAGATGGTTTCTACATATTATACATTGCACTGAGTTTTATATTTCTTAAGTTTCTGTTAATCTATGATAGTCCCCCATCAATTTAAAAAATACCACTTATTTGTTGAAGAAAAAAAAAGTGAGTGTTACTCAGTCATGTCTGACTCTTTGAGACATCATGTAAACTGTAGCCCACCAGGCTCCTCTGTCCATGGTATTCTTCAGGCAAGAATACTTGTGGGGAGCCATTCTCCACTCCAGGGGATCTTCCCAATCTAGGGCCTGAACCCAGGTTCTCTTGTTTGCAGGCAGATTTTTTAATGTCTGAGCCACCAGGGAAACCCATACCACTTATTTATTGAAGAAATCAAATACTTAATCCTTTGGAATATGCAACATTTTAAATTTGGCTTACTGTATTCCAACAGTTAATTTTAATTAGTTTGCCATTATTTCCTATTAACTGATAGTCACTTAGATTTAAGATTTGCTTAGATTTGGTTCCATTTAGGAGCAAGAATACATGACAGGTGTGCAGTGTGTTTTCTACTGTGACACAGCAAGAGGAATCCCACTTTTAGCATCACTGAGATTGATCCATGGGTTCACGTGTTATGGTCCTGAAAATGCTGTTTCATGGGTCTAACTCCAAATCTGAGTCAGAATCTCTAGAGAGCAGTTCAGGGAATTCTGAGACAGGTGACCCATGGAACACCATGGCCTGAGAAACACTGTTCTAGATAGGCATTCTGAGGTCAGATAAGTTTTGGAAACACTACATGAGGTGATTAAATTTAAGTGTCAACCTAATTGAGACACGGGATGCCCAGACATTGGGTCAAACATTATTTCTGTGTGCATCTGTGAGGTTATTTCCAGATGAGATTAACATTTGAATTGGTAGACTGGGTAAAGCATATTGCCCTCCTTAAAGTTGGTGGGTCTTATCCAATCAATTGAAAAATCTGAATAAAATGAAAAGGCTAAGTAAGAAGGAACTCCTTCTGTCTGAATGCTTGAGCTAGAACATCAGTCTTTTCCTACCTTTGGACTCAAACTGAAAACTGGGCTCCTTGAGCTTTTGGACTAAGACTTAAGGCCATGTTTCCAAGTTTTCCTTATGTTCTAAACCAACATCTTCAGTTTCCTTTTCTCTTCTTGGAGTGTTCTCTGGTTAGTCGGGGGTCTCTTAAATAGTTATGACTCACTTCTCTTATGGAACAATGGACTGGTTCCAAATTGGGAAAGGAGTACATCAAGGCTGTATACTGTCACCCTGCTTATTTAACTTATATGCAGAGTATATCATGAGAAAAATGCCAGGCTGGATGAAGCACAAGCTGGAATCAAGATTGCAGGGAAAAATATCAATAACCTCAGATATGTAGATGACACCATCCTAATGGCAGAAAGTGAAGAGGAACTAACGAGCCTCCTGAAGGTGAAGGAGGAGAGTGAAAAAGTTGGCTTAAAACTCAACATTCAAAAAATGAAGGTCATGACATCCAGTCCCATCACTTCATGGCAAATAGATGGGGAAAAAATTGAAACAGTGACAGACTTTATTTTCTTGGTATCCAAAATCACTGCAGATGGTGACTGCAGCCATGAAATTAAAATACGCTTGCTCCTTGGAAGAAAAGCTATAACCAACCTAGACAGCATATTAAAAAGCAGAGATATTACTTTGCCAAGAAAGGTCCTTCTAGTCAAAGCTATGGTTTTTCCAGTAGTCATGTGTGGATGTGAGAGATGGACCATACAGAAGGCTGATCGCTGATGAATTGATGCCTTTGAACTGTGATGCTGGAGAAGACTCTTGAGAATCCCTTGGACAACAAGGAGATCAAACCAGTCAATCCGAAAGAAAATCAAGCCTGAGTGTTCACTGGAAGGACTGATGCTGAAGCTGAAGCTCCAATACTTTGGCCACCTGATGCAAAGAGCCGACTCACTGGAAAAGACCCTGATGCTGGGAAAAGATTGAAGGCAGGAGGATAAGGGGGCAACAGAGGGCGGGACGGTTGGATGGCATCACTGACTCAATGGATGTGAGTTTGAGCAAGTTCCAGGAGATGGTGAAGGACAGGGAAGACTGGCATGCTGCAGTCCATGGGGTCACAAAGAATCAGACACGACTGAGCGGCTGAAGAAGAAGAAGAACAACACCTCTCATATGATGTAAGAACTAACAGGAAGGCCTTGGGAAAGGCTTCAAGAAACAGCTGGTGTTCATCTGGTCCAGACATTCCATGTCTCAGGACACAAAATGAGACCAAAAAGAAGACATTAGTTGTCCCCGAGAGAGAGGAAGGAGCAATAACCAGAATTTTTTTCTGCCAATCTGCATTTGGAAAGAAAGGAACAATGAAGTTTTACTTCCTCTTTTTAAAAAATTTATTTATTTATTTATTTATGGCTTTGCTGTGTCTTTGCTACTGCTCATGGGCTTTCTCTAGTTGTGGTGAGTAGGGGCTACTTTCTAATTTCAGTGTGGTGGCTTCTCTGGTTGAGGAGCACAGCCTATAGGGTGCTCTGGCTTCAGTAGTTGTGGCACACAGGCTTAGTTGCTCTGGGGAATGTGGGATCTTCCTGGATCAGGGATAGAACCCATGTCCCCTGTATCGGCAGGTGTATTCTTAACCACTGAGTCACCAGGGAAGCCCTTACCTTTCTCTCTTGCCCAGTCACCACAGAATGAGATCTGAGAGAGCTGACTTCATTAAGACTCTTTACCCTTCAACAGCTACTGCAAGTTTTCCCAGGTCTGTAGTGTCTGGAGTAAGACATGCAGTGGGTCTCATCTTGATCACTAGAATTGTAGAGGAGGAAAAATAAGTTTCTCTCTACCCGTTATGTTAAGCGTTTGGCTTAAGACCCCCCTTTTCCCTAGGGCACCTTGCAAATGGATAAGCTCATCTAAGATGGTTGAAAGTTTTCCACTGTGGCCACTGTAATTCAAGATTATCTTTGGTCAGTTTAACCTACTTGTTCATCCTTAAAGCAAAATTTTATTCACCCAAGACCTTACAATGGACCCAGTCTACTACTTTAAGTTGGACCTACTCGGACTGTGGACCTGGTCCAGTTTCTAAGTCAAAACCAGGCAGACCTGCCACTGGTTTCAGACCCAGTCCAGGAAAAGAAATGCTTAAGTAAAGTCTCTGAAAACTCATAAGGCAAAGGCTATGGAGCTGGGATCCAAGAGGAACTTACCTATAGGTGACCTCTGGAGGCAGCGAAAAAGCAGCAAGCTCAGAGTGCTCATGGGTGCCTACACCTGGTTGCTCATTGCTCCTGGGAGTTATTGGGGGGTCTCCTCAGGTCCTCTCTGACACCAGAGCTGTTAAAACATGAACTGAGACATATTAAACATTTTATTTGCGCAAAAATCAATTTGATTTGGCAACACCAAACCAGACGTGGTTAGGTGTGTTTTCATTTCATATTCATTTAGTGGGCATTGGGTTAGATCCTCTGGGGAAACTAGGTGACTCACAGTTTCCATCCTTCACCAGCTCTGAAGGTGAAAGGCACCACTTTACTAATGGAAGTACTCACATTGTTGAAGATTTGCTTCTTCAGTGACATCTGCTTTTCTATCTGTTTAATGATTTTGGTTTTCTCTAGCACGCTGCATCAGTGGGGATGTGGTGAGGTTAGACTTTTGGCTTGACCTCTGGCTTCCTTTGCTTCTGCTGTCTTTAGCTTTTTTATAGGTATGGTTTGCTGGATTTTCTTTCTTTATTTTCCTTCTGGTTTTTCTCTTTTCTTTTCTCTTTTTCCCCCCTATGATTGTCTCTTTTTTCATCTCCCATTCCTTCTTTACTCCCTCCATCCCTATTCTTTCAATACCATTTTATTAATTCCAATACAATTTTTGTTTTGTATTCTGATACAATTTCACCTACTATGTGAAAAGGGTAAATAAACCACCAATAGTCATATTGATAAATATTTATAGTATAAAGCAATACATGCTAATGTAAATTTGTAGGCAAAGTAATTTATTTGTGTAACATAAGAGAAACTGACTTTGGCTTAGGATTAGGAGAAAGGTTTCACAAAAGATGTAAAATTTAGTATGGGTGTTGAAGGATGTGTGGTTCATCTAGTATATAGTGGAGGGAAGAGGTACCTAAATGTGTGATTGAGCCAGCAAATCTGGAGAACACGAAGAAGTCTGGAGTAACAGAGCATCAGGAATGTGAAGGCATGACTAAGGTAGGAAAGGTAGGTCAACCCTGGTTCTGAAGAGTTTATAAGTGATGCTAAGGTTGTTAGACTGTTATTATGGCCAAAAGCCTCCAATGACATTGCAAGCTTTCTAATCAGGGAATACACATTATAAGTTCTGAATCTTATTTAAAACTCAAAATTATATTATCAAAAGAGCCAATAGTGATAATAGTAAGAGCTGACATTTACTGTGTAGAGACTCTCTTTTAGCTACTTATACATATTACTGAATTTGCTTCTTACCATCACGTCAGTGTCAGGGTGTTATGGGTTGAATTGTGTCCCCCTTTCCCACTCCTAAAATTTGTTTATTGAAGTCCTAACCCCTAGTATCTCAGAATGAAATCACATTTGGAAAGAAGGTCTTTAAGGAGGTAATTAAGCTAAAATGAAGCCATTAGGGTGGGCTCTAAACCAATCTGACAGATTTACTTACAAGGAAAGGAAATTTGGATGCACAGAGAGATACCAGAGATGTGTGAATACAGAGAAAAGGCCATGAGAGAACATAGGGAGAGAGTGGCTACATGCATGCCAAGGAGAGAGGCCTTGGCATGAAATCAGCCTTGCTGACGTCTCAATCTTGAATGTCTAGCTTCCATAACTGTTGGAAAAAAGTACTGTTATTTAAGCCCCTCAGTCCATGGTATTTTGTCATGGTGGCCCTGATAAGCTAATACAGGAAGGCTGTTATCCCCATTTTGTGACTGTGATGATCAAAACACAAAGAACCATTTTGCATGATCGCACAGTAAACCTCCAGGGATAGTCTGATACCCAAGTCACTATACCGCAAGGCCTTCTCAGGGTCCTGGAGGGGCCTGGAGACTGTGAGGAGTCTGTAAGGCATTAAAGGTCATATAAAAGAGGTAGACGGTTGAGTTTGAGGGACCCATGCTTCAGGTTAACTGTGTTTCCCAGACACTCTTTTCATCAGAAACATGGTGCCTAACTCATATCTTTAACCTGTCTTGTATTAGTAATGTCACAAAGAAATGCTATAGTTTCTCTCTAGATTAAGGATGAGAATCTGGAGGTATTTTTTAAAATTCAGGAAATAATCCATATTAAGATGATCAAGACCTATGAGGCTGCTTTCTTTGCTATTAATTGTGACTTTATGTTAAAAATAATCATGACTCTCATTCACATGGCAGCTGCTAACGAGCTTCACCAGCTCATTGGATCATCCAGCTGTCAGGCTGGCTTTGCAGAGTGCACAGTTTTGGTTTTTCAGGGTATAATTCAATGTCAGAAGAGTTTATGTGCTGCTTAAGCCCCTGCAGCCTATAGATAGGTAGAACACTGTAAATGTAGTAATTATATTTTTAGAGTGCTGGGTTTGTGCTAATAAATCAGAGAGGAAAGGCTGGCAGGATTGGGGACTAGTGCCAAAGACAATAATGTCAAAAATCTGGCCTCCCACCCACATGCTCAGCCTACCCATGCTAGCTAGCAGGAGGGCTAGGTGCCCATACCTAGCAGGGGGAGTTTAGCTTTCAACATCTGGTTACATAGTCACTTATGAATTTCACGTCTTCATTTGTGAGTTTCATGTCTTCTTTTCAGGAAAACAAAGGAATTTACAAAAGCTTTTTACTGGTTGTGCTGGGGGATTCATTGGAAATATGACCAAGATTTATGAATGAATATTGCTTTTCAGTTCGCCTTTCTCTGCCTCCTCATCCTTTCATTTCATTCTCATTTGTTTTATGAAAATGAATGATAAATATATGAGAAGAAAAGACTACAATATTAGTTAAAAAAATACACAATATACTCAGGAGACCTTGGTTTTAGTTGTGACATTGCTGCTAATTGGCTGTGTGACCTTGGGGAAGTCATTTTACCTCTCTGAGCCTCCACTGCTGATTCTACAAAATGAAGGGTTTGGCCATGTAATTCTAATACTTGATGATTCCAACTTCTCACAAAACTTTTTATCTTTGAAGTAAAAGGTTGAAGGGTATCAACTAGCATGCACTGTCAGTGATGGCTCTTTTTTTTCTCTTTTGCCTGCACTGGGTCTTAGCTCCAACATATGGGATCTAGTTCCCTGACCAAGGATTGAACCCAGGCCCCCTGCATTGGAAGCAAGGAGTCTTAACTAGTGGACCACCAGGGACGTCCCTGCTTCTTTGTTTTGACTGTCTCCTTTCTCCCACCTTGTTTCTCCACTTACTCCATTTTCTTTGTTTCCCACTGGTGGTAAGGACCTTACATATGGGTGTCCTGTGGACTATGCTTTAGGCATTTTCCAATCCTAACCTTACCTACCTAACTTTGTCAGTTCTGGGTCCTATTACTCTGGAGCACTTTCAGGTAAAAGAAACACATGGATAAATGATTTTATAATTAGACAATGATTTATAGCATATCCTCTTCAATCCAATAACCACTTAGTGAGCACCCACTGTGTGCAAAGCAGGCTTCCTAGATGGCTAAGAGGGTAAAGAATCCATCTGCAATACAGGAGATACAGGAGAGGTGAGTTTAATCCCTGGGTCAAGAAGATCTGGAGAAGGAAAAAAGCAACCTGCTCTAGTATTCTTACCTGGGAAATTCTCATGCACAGAGAGGAGCCTGGTGGGCTATAGTCCAAAGGGTCACAAAGAGTCAGACATGACTGAACAACTAAGCACATACACACAATACTACATGCAAAGCAATCTGTTACTGACAGTAGTGTTAGTCGTTCAGTCATGTCTGACTCTTTGTGACCCCATGGACTGTAGCCCACTGGCTACAGGCTCCTCTGTCCATGGGATTTTCCAGGCAAGAATACTAGAGCAGGTTGCCATTTCCTCTCCAGATCTTCCCCGCCCAGAGATTGAACCTGAGTCTCCTGCATTGAAGGTGGACTCTTAACCATCCGAGCCACCAGGGAAGCCCTATTGACATTAGGGATTTAGATAAACAAGATGTGGTCCTTGCTCCCCAGGGAGTATGCTTTAGGAAGGGACCCACACCACTGACTGTGATATAAGCTGGTTTGCAATGACAGGAAGGAGGAAAGCCTGAGTTGGGTCTTGCTGTCTGATAGGCTGGATTTTGAAAGGCCTATGAGTAGGGTAGAGGGGAGGGACATCAACTGCAGGAAACCTAGGAAAAAGGCACGTGGCAAGAAGCATTCAAAATGTGTTTAGTGAAAGGTGTATAGTTTGGGAGATGGGTGATGAGTTGGATGTAAGGATTGATTTGCAGGAAGAGGAAGTGCAGTGGAAATGGAGTGACTGGGGCTTTGAATGCCAGGGTGAAGAATTTGGGCTGCATTGTGTACATGGTTTGAGCTGAGAGAGAGATGGAAGCCTGGTGCAAGCAAGTTCAGTTGCTCAGTTGTGTCTGACTCTTTATGACTCTATGGACTGTAGCCCACTAGGCTTCTCTGTCCATAGGATTCTCCAGGCAAAAATATTGAAGTTGGTTGCCATTCTTTCCTCCAGAGGATCTTCCCTACCTGGGGATCAGACCCATGTTTTCTGTGTCTCCTGGATTAGCAGGTGGATTCTTTACCACTGAACCACCTGGGAAGTGTACATGGTTTAGAGCCATTCAAAGTGAGCTAGGTCCTGGTGTGAACTGAAGCTTTGGTCCCTCTAGCATGTGCCATGTTTGGAGAACTGGGATGGGGACTGAACATCCAGCCGCAGACCACTTGCACAAGGGATCCGAGTTCTAGACTTCAGGAGGTACAGGTGCTACTTTTTTTTTAATTTATTTTTTTAATATAAATTTATTTGGTGCTAGCTCTGATGGGAGACACTTCCTATGACTCTGTAAATGTGGTTTGGTAGCCCATAACTTTGGTTTTGAAGCAGCACCTAGGAAGTACTCTTGGGGATTCTTGGGATGATTTGGGAGGCTCTGGAGGGGTCTGCAGGTCCTGCAGAGTGAGTGGGGGTAGAGTCAGAGAAAAGCTTTTGTGTAATGTCACTGTCTCTCTGAGATGCTGTGGTTAAGAGGAGAGGAGGGGGTTTCAGAGGGCAGTGAACTAGGGAGAAAAGAAGGGGACTAATGACAAACACTTTGTGGAGCAACAGTGGTGGAGATGCTGCAGTTTGATGCATCCCATTTTGAGGGTTGGTGACCTTGTTTGGTCTCAGCACAAGGCTGATGCTATCCCGACTCTCCTTTCTATGCCTCCAAAAGTGAGGGTGGGTGGGGACAAATACAGTGAGCTCTTTGGTACTTTTGGCTTGAACCAGCAAACACCCTGGGAGACACCATTGTTTTAGTAGCTTTTAAAAATTTATTGGTATCTTTAAAAGCCTAGGGAGTAGCCAATGAACTTCCTCATGTCACGGAAAGGACTAAAGGAAGATTTGAGGGAAGAGCTAGCCTCTCTGCTTTCCTCCTGGACCTGCTAAACAAACAGGTTCAGGAAGCTCACTTACCCACTTTTTTGCTTAGAAACATGAAGTGTGAGCACAGGGAATGGGGAAGACCCTTTAGTTCTGCACAATAACTCCAGAGAGCAATGGAGAACAGGTATGAAAGGGCTGAGGGCTTATTTCAGTTGAGGTAGAGTCGCCTTTCACATTTCAATGCCCCGATCTTGCATTCTCACAGCATCACCCTCTCAGATGCGTTCAACACATCCACTTAAGTAACTCGATTACTCTTGCAGGCGCTTTTACATAATGCACCTCCCATCAGGTGGGGCGCTCAATCATTCAACACAGAACCCAGCATCTCTGCTCTAATATCACTTTACACACAGTTAATGAACACAGGTTCCCAACAAGTGACTGCACTAGTCAATAAAGGAAGGCATGATCCTACCTGCCCGCACGACTGTCGCTGCCTCTGGAGCCAATTAGCCCACTCTTTCTCAGGTGCTGCAGGAATACATTTCCCAAAGTGGTTCTCTTGCTCACCCCGGGGTTATCTTCTCTCCTTCTCCTTTGCAGAGTGCATGCAAAACAGAGAGGCTGTGGCAATTCCTCTGACAGCCTTGACAGGTCAGCGCTGGGAGCTGGGGACATGATTTAAATTCACCATCCAACTCCATTTCCTATATCCAAAAGGGGTGTTCAGGGGATGTGAGGAACCATCACCATTCCTTATGCTCTGAAAAGCAAGGAAGCTGCTGAGAGAACAGGCTGGTGTGTACATCAGCCCCTCTCCTCTTCTGGTCTCATGGTTTGAATTGCTACCTGACAGGTAGAGATCCAGGAAGAAGTGAAAGTGCACGTACATTTTTCCTGTTACCCCTGTCCTTTTTCTTGTTCACCCTACCATGAAATCACGGCTAGATGTGAATCAGTGGTCCCTGTGCTGGGGAGTCAGGATGCAACAATCTCTGGTTGGATGGCTTCTCTGCACAGAGAGCATCTGTGTTTGCTCTCCTGTGGAATTTTTGCCCTTCCTTTCACATTAGGCACTGAGAGGACCAAATGATAAAATGCCCATGAAAATGTTTTGTGAAAATAAAGCTCTGCACAGATATATGTGTTGAGTGATTATGTGGGAAAGTGGAAACAATGATGCCTAGATGTCAGCAGGTTAGAGCCCTAAATTATTTTCTGTTCAGCTCTGCCACTCACCAGGGCTGTGGACATGTCACCTCATCCTTATGGGACTGCTTTCTCATCAAGAAACTGGGGAAGATAAAACCTATTTCATAAAATTGTTTGAAAATTAAGAGGTGATATATGTGAATAATTAGAAAACTGTGGAGTATTGTACACATGGAAGGAATTATTTGTTATTGCCTATGTTGACTTAATTGCTGCTTTAATCCAACTCTTCCTGCCTCTTGGGTATTTCATTAGCATTTTATTATTTTGCACTTATTTTTTATGTTGCTCTTTCTTTGAAAAAAAAAAAAAAAAAACTTCTGCTCTGTTTTAAGTCTTCTCAATGAGATAATAAGGTTCTCAGGCAAAGAATGCATGGTCAGGTCTGCAGTAGGTTCTTCAGTAGCAGTTATTATCCCATTGAAGGATTTGTATACAGCTAGTGCTTAATGTGGAGAAGGCAATGGCAACCCACTCCAGTACTCTTGCCTGGAAAATCCCATGGATGGAGGAGCATGGTGGGTTACAGTCCATGGGGTCGCTAGGAGTTGGACATGACTGAGCGACTTCACTTTCACTTTTTACTTTCATGCATTGGAGAAGGAAATGGCAACCCACTCCAGTATTCTTGCCTGGAGAATCCCAGGGACGGGGGAGGCTGGTGGGCTGTCTATGGGGTTGCAGAGTTGGACACGACTGAAACTACTTAGTAGCAGCAGCAGTGCTTAATGAAGGGCTTCCCTGGTAGCGTAGATGGTAAAGAATCCACCTGCAATGCAGAAGATCTGGGTTTGATTCCTGGGTTGGGAAGATCCCCCTGGAGAAGGAAAAGGCTACCCACTTCTTTTTCTGGCCTGGAGAATTCCATGGACTGTATAGTCCATGGGGTCGCAAAGAGTCAGTCATGACTGAGCACCTTTCACTCACTCACACACTCAGTGCCTAATGAATGCTGCAGACCCACTGAAGTTACTTGAGCTCTCAGATCTTTGTTTTAGAATGCTACCTCATTTCTAAGAAAGATACTAGTGGTCTGATTCAAGGAAATTAAAAAAAAATGAGCCTAGAGAATTATTATCTTTGATGTTCTCTTATTCCTTGATGTTCTTTTTCTTTGATTCAATGAATGAGTCTGGTTCCCTAAGCCAATTGTCAGAGTCAGTCACTCATCACTTCTCTCCCAGCAAGGGTAAAGTCTTTAATGATGGGCCCTGTTGTAACTAATGGAATGAGGCTGGAAGAGATATCTCTTGAGTAAGAGTTATAATTTCTGTTTCAGTCTAATATAATATCTTAGACAGAAAGATGCAATAGGATTAAAATATCTTTATTTCTCCAGATTGGAAATATCAGTGCTTTTTACAGTTTAAGGCTACAAATCCATTACATGTATATATAGTTTTGAGCTGGATCAATTTCTATAGGCAGTAGCAATGGTAAGTCTTGTGAATTTTGTGCCTGGTGTGAGATTGCTAACAGTAACTCTCCACTTCAATCTATTAATTGCTTATTGAGTTCCTATGAGGTGGAAAACACTGCTGAATTTTGTGGGAGCAAGAAAGAAGTGGGAGATATGGGCTCTGCACCCACATTAACTCCTACCAACCCAGGGTCTGTATCACAGAGGGTAGGGGAGGTATGTTACTTTGTAATTATTAATAAATGCTTTCTCTCAGCATGCCCAGGCTAAGAAAAAAAAACCCTACGACTTTATGCCTTTATGCTTTATTTTCTAAAGTCCAAGCCTTGGTACAGAGAATCATGCTTCTTCACAATGATATTGGTCACTAATTTTTGGCAAGTTTCTGACTTGTCAAAGGGATTTCTGTGGTGACTGACAGCATCATTGATGTTGAAATATGAATTAGAAAGATAGCAGCAGAAAAAGGAGATGGGGAAGGTTAGGATTGGAGAGGGAGCAAATGAGATAGGCTCAAACTGAAATTCTTTTTGGTTGAAGGTAATTTATATACATTTTAAGACATTTCCCAAGGCTTCATCAAGTCACTGAGTGGAGCCTTGTGAATGCTCTTGGATTCACTGCTATCAGCTATTAGATTGAGATTCCAACAGCGTGTGTGCGTGTGCCCGCTCAGTAGTGTGGGTCTCATTGCCAACTGTGGACTGTAGCCCACCAGGCTCCTCTGTAAATGGAATTTTCCAGGCAAGAATACTGGAGTGGGTTGCCATTTCCTTCTCCAGGGGATGTTCCCAACCCAGAAATTGATCTTGTGTCTCCTATATCGGCAGAAAGACAGAGTCTTTATCACTGCACCACCTGAGATTCAAGTCCAAAGTTATTTCATCTATTCCTCAAAGACTAGTTTCTTTCACTATGAAAGGTCAGTGTCATATTCTCTAGGAATAACCGCCAGCTGCCCTGAAGTCTACTGTCGCCACTATAGCTGCTCCTCTTGTGGTTTCACAACTAGAATCTGGAACCTTCCCTAACCAGATCCAATAGCCTTCTGGGATCCGGGACCTCGGCTGGTGGCTGATCCCAGGGCAACCACAGCCTCTCACAGAGTAATTCCGTGTTAACCCGCCTACCTCTGCTGTGTAACGCAGACCCTCCTCTGTGGGTGAACACCTGTCACTCCCACACAGGGGAGCTCCCTCGCGGAAGCGGCGGGTCTGAGGTGGCAGGTGATGGTCTGGAAGTTGAAGATCTGGACTTTCTGCGCAGGCGCTGCCCTACTCCCCACCCAGCCTCCTATCCCCCCCCCCCCCAGGAAGTCTCGCGTAGTCACCTGCTCTCTCCTGCTGCAGAGATCTTGAGGGGACTGAAAAGGAGACCGCTGCTGACAAGGCTATGACCCAGGAGGCGTCTCAGAGACTATGGGCTGCGCCAACTTCCAAATTTCTGCTTCCCAACCTGTGCGAGGAGGAATCACAGCCCACCACCACTCGCCACCTGGGACTGGACTGCGGCCCCAGCCGCTCAGGTTGTTCCAGGCAGGAACAACCACTGACGGGTGGTTAAGCTGGCCTTCCACAGACTGTTAAACAGAAACTGAAAATACGGCTGACAGAAAATGAGTGGTCTTTTAAAAAAACGAAGCGGAACAAGGCCCAGACAGAGGGAGTTTGAGGCGGGAAAGCTTCCAGTGAGGAGGACCTCGTGAGGGGCTAATCTGAACTGAAGGGGCTGCCAACCACCGTCCCCTCCCCCCGTCACATCAGACCTGCCTCAGTGGGAGATTCCTTGTAGTTGGGGGTGACAGTGTCCAGTCACAGAGAACGGTCTGTGTTACACAGTAGCAGTAGGCGGGCTAACATGGGACCCCTCTGTGAGAAGCTGTCGCCCTGGAATCAACCACCAGCCGAGATCCAGGCTTCCTTAAGGCTGCCTGGGTCTAGTTAGGGAAGGTTCCAGGTTCCAGACGTGAAGCTGCAAGAGGAGACTTCAATACAGCTGGCAGGCCAGCATTCCTGGAGGATGTGGTGAGGACCTCAGCCGGGTTTTAAATGGCAACAGTGGTAGGAGCAAAAGCTTTTACCGCATTCTCTTCAGATTTATGTTTCAGATGCCTGCCATTGCTTTTCCTCTTGTAGACTTACAGCTCCATTGGTAAGCCGACTGCCTCAATTGGTTTCAGCTGCAAGGAATTTGAGATGTCCTCTTCTTTCATTTGCAACATCCTCTTCCTTCGTTTGCAGGCATCAAGGGCTCTGCACATGGTGAAAGTTTCTCTTTAAGTTATAGCAGGAACCTAGAACAACACCATATGGACCCCTCTCTAGTCAGAAAAGCCTTGCTCTATTTTCTTTTATAAACATTTCTTAGCTTTCATGTGACAACTCTCCAACTGACTGAGGACTTTGGCTCTACTTATCTTTGTCTTCTTCGGCCAAGGACCTTCAACCACTCCCTGTGGTGGTGTCACCGTCCCACTGCCCCAGCTGCTCTCCCATGAACATTCTTCACTGGTTTGGACTCGATATTCCAGGTAGGTGACCAGTGTGAAGCAGGGACTCTCGCTGACTTTGTTCCAGACATTATGTCCACGTATACAATCCAGTAGGCTTTATGGGAGATTTTGGAAACTTATAAAGATGTCTGTGGAAGGGAGGTAGTTTCAGGAAGCAGAAGTCAGAGACATAGGACCCTTCAGATGTTAGTGTTAATGTCCTTCAACCACAGATGTTTTCACAGGCAAAGAAAACCCTGTAAGAGTGCTATAATTGTGAATTTGTATTTTCAAAGACTTAGATTGGAAATTCATTCTGAGGAGGTTCTTGTAAAATGTTGTAAAACCTTGTAAAATTTCTTGTTTATGCAGAATTCCTTGGGATAACCTATGAATTTCCTTCTTAGAAATTTACCCACAATAAATTTCTAAGCTATTCTACCAGGGATGGTGGATTGTGGTATTGTGCTGGTTTCAGATGGTATTGGTTTCATAAGGCAGTGCGTGAAATTCTCCTGAAACATGCAGCTTTCTTTCTTCTTTAAAGTAGAAGAAAGTGGGTGGAAGTTGGTGCCTTGAAAGAACTCAGAATCAGAGGATGGCCTCTGGGAGTGCCTTCAGGAAACCATGGAATGACTGAGGCTCCAAAGAGATAATGGGAGTAAAAATCACAGACAAGTATGAAATTCCATGAAAATATGTGGAGGGTAGTATTGTGGGCAGGCTCTTGTCCAGTGTTGTAGGGCAGGTGATAAGAAGCATTGCAGTCTGTTCTGGTTCTTACAGAGTTCCTAACTGGTTTCCTCTTTGCCCTACTCTAATCCTAATTGCTACCTTGGATAAATTGCTTAAATTTTGAGCCATGTTTTTCTGGGTGCTACAGATTATTTTACTCCCAAAGACCGAAACTAATTTTCCATGTTTCTTTAACTCCTTCCCCTACTCTCATAGTTTTGGAAGTTTGTATACTAGGAGCTGGTAATCTTTATCACCTTCCTGTGGCCCACATGGTGTGAAGACTGCCACATTTCTCTATGGCAGTGCTGTCCTGAGCAGAGTGGAGGAGGGGATATCTATTATTAGGTTTTGACCAAATTCCTTGAGTCAATGTCAAGCTTCCTCAGGCAGTATGGAGCTGCAAGGGCCTCCCTGACCTGCACCCCATGTCTTCTTACCCTGCAAGCAGTGGCATGAGATAGGGGAAGGATGTAGGCTACAGACACATTCTCTTTTCTCTGGAGGAAGAATAACCAAGGAAATTTGAAATGTCCTTGGATACATGGCCAAAGTCTGTGTCTCCCCTAAGCATGGGGGCAGGAAAAGGGAGCTGGACTCATTGGGGACACCCAGAGGTCAGAGCAGCTCACCACATCCTCCTTACTGAGCAAATGTGGTGGTTTTTCTGGGACCCATATAGGGAGAGTACTTCCGTGATGCCTGGGCACTCAGGTTCTGATTCAGCCAAACCTTCAACATAAATCATCCTTGTCTCAGATGTTTGCTTTTTACCTATCAAAGCCATCAGATTCTTACCTGGAGTTATACAATAAATGTTTTAAAGGAACCCTGTGAAATGAATTCTCCTTTCCCCTTTTTCCTTCCTCTGCCCCTTTGCAATTCTCATTGTTCAGCAAGGGATTACTAAGGCAGCCTCTCTTTCACTCAACAAAGAAATTTAGCAATCTCTAAGGCTATGTCACCTTGCCAGCAGAAACACTGAATGGCAATAGTGCTGAGAGTCAACACTAATAGCCGACACCAAATTAAACTGCCAGACTCAGTGTGATGTAGCTCTGTCACCTCTTGACACTTCTGATGTGAGTACAGGGGCTTCTGCAGGAAATTCATCAGCTGTAGTTCATGACGCATCTTTACATATCTGTCCATCTACATTTGTCAGCAACAGGTAAGCTTCAAATGACTTCAGTGATTGGTATAAAGATTGCACTACCTCCAGACATAGTAAACAGGGTTTTAACTCTTAGGGCTCCTTCAGCTCTACCTTCTCTGTTGACAAAGCCTGGTTACTGGTACTGCCATTCTCCTTGTGTTTCAGGTGGTAACTGGCAAAGGCTGATTAAGAAGATCTTTCTTTTTTTCTAATAACTAGTACCTAAAATTTGCTCTTTCTTTCCAAGTTAGCTACTCTGTGGATGCACATTTTATCTGATGTATATTTCTAGAATGTCATCTAAAAATGTGTATTTCCTCATTAATGCCTCCATTTACTCTTGCTCTGATGGGGAAAATAATCAGTTTAGTACAGGCTCATCTTGTTAGTCAAACTTGTTTACTTTCCAGTGGAGAATGTCTGTGATTTTTCCATGCCTTCCAGGCAGATCGTTTTAGTATAGCAATAGCTCCTAATGTGCCAAGATCTGGGGCTTGCTGATTTAAAAAATATTTTTAGACACTTAAAATTCTCACTGCCTTAGATATTTATTTCACACATTTGTTTATATCTTTAAGTTCCTACATACTTTGAGGAGTAAAGTTGCTTTTCAGGGGGTGCAAATTTTTTTTTCCCCTTACATGTCTTTCTAATATGATTCTAGAAAGAATAGCTTCAAATATATAAATAGTGGTGATGACATGGAAATCAGCTTTTGGTATCATAGTACAAGCTGTATTTGAAAAACATTTTTTGGGGCATTCATTGCAATGATGTTGCTCTCCATGTGTGTTTATCTACAGTGAAGACTACACTTGTTCACAAACCATAGGTGCATGTTTATTTTCTGTTTTTGTTTTAAAGAGAATGAACTTTTCAGTGGTAAGGATGATGCTTTCTTGTTTTCAATTCATTGATAATGGAGCATTTGCTGTCAATGCCCTAGTGACTAGGAAATGCTGTCCTGTCATGAGGGCCATTCTCAGGCCAAGGGTAGTGTTGCCCCTCAGGTTGTAAGATTGATCTGGTAGTTGCTCTTACTTGGGGGCACCTAGTCACTCCCTTGGATTTTGGGCCACTGATGGGGTTCATAGTGAGTTTGAAGACACCCTGGAAGGACATTTCTGATGTCTGTGTTCAGTTTTGAGACCTTCTTGAGGCTGGTAGGGAAGAAAATGGCAACCCACTCCAGTATCCTTGCCTGGAAAATCCCATAGACAGAGGAGCCTGGTAGGCTACAGTCCATGGGGTCACAAAGAGTCAGACACAACTGAGTGACTTCACTTTAACTTTCTGAGGCTGGTAGGGTTATGAGAGTGTAGCAAGGGGTACACCCAGTACAATAACTGGAGGTGGAAATCCATCCAAAATGAATTTTCTAAGGCAGGTGAAATTCCTGTTTAAATTTCTTGAAATAGTCTGAATTTAGCTTTAAACTAATATGGGGGTGGGTGAGTAGAGGTGGTGATGATGAGTAAAGATGAAACAAGGTTTTTAAGAGTGAAACTGGAGCCTATTATACAGAGTGAAGTAAGTCAGAAAGAAAAACACCAATACAGTATATTAACGCATATATATGGAATTTAGAAAGGTAGTAACGATGACCCTATATGTGAGACAGCAAAAGAGACACAGATATAAAGAACAGACTTTTGGACTCTGTGGGAGAAGGCAAGGGTGGGATGATTTGAGAGAATAGCACTGAAACATGTATATTACCATAGGCGAAATAGATCGCCAGTCCAGGTTTGATGCATGACACAGGGTGCTCAGGGCCGGTGCACTGGGATGACCCTGAGGGATGGGATGGGGGGGGAGGTGGGAGGGAGAAGCCTGGTAGGCTACAGTCCATGGGGTCACAAAGAGTCAGACACAACTGAGTGACTTCACTTTAACTTTCTGAGGCTGGTAGGGTTATGAGAGTGTAGCAAGGGGTACACCCAGTACAATAACTGGAGGTGGAAATCCATCCAAAATGAATTTTCTAAGGCAGGTGAAATTCCTGTTTAAATTTCTTGAAATAGTCTGAATTTAGCTTTAAACTAATATGGGGGTGGGTGAGTAGAGGTGGTGATGATGAGTAAAGATGAAACAAGGTTTTTAAGAGTGAAACTGGAGCCTATTATACAGAGTGAAGTAAGTCAGAAAGAAAAACACCAATACAGTATATTAACGCATATATATGGAATTTAGAAAGGTAGTAACGATGACCCTATATGTGAGACAGCAAAAGAGACACAGATATAAAGAACAGACTTTTGGACTCTGTGGGAGAAGGCAAGGGTGGGATGATTTGAGAGAATAGCACTGAAACATGTATATTACCATAGGCGAAATAGATCGCCAGTCCAGGTTTGATGCATGACACAGGGTGCTCAGGGCCGGTGCACTGGGATGACCCTGAGGGATGGGATGGGGGGGGAGGTCGGAGGGGGATTCAGGATGGGAGACACATGCACACCTATGGTTGATTCATGTCAATGTATGGCAAAAACCACTACAATACTATAAAGTAATTAGCCTCCAATTAAACTAAATAAATAAATAAATTGAAAAAAAAGAGTGGATGGTGTTGAAGCTGAGTAATGAATACATAGGATTCACTAAACTATTCTGTTTTTGTCTGCGTTTAAAAATCCCTATAATACAAAGTTAAAAAATGATATTCAGTTTAAGTGTTGGATTATAACTCTGTAAATTGAAGCGATGTTGATTTGACTATTGTTAATGTTCTTGCATTTTTAGTATTTTAATTTTACATGGATTTCAAAAAGGATTCAATGTGGCCTCTATTTTCTTAGTATCTATTGAACTTCTCTTTTTTCACAAAACCACTGGTTTTGGTGTCAGACTTTAGCTTAGGTCAGCTCCACACTGCCTAAGGGAAGCCTGATATTTGATATACTTACCTAGGGTATTGTCTGGTACTTCAATAAAATAAGGCTCCCCCTCCACATCCCTTCACCCTAGAATTCTCCTGACAATTGTGGCTATGGAAAACGGGCATTCTAAGAAGGGAGGCAGTTCTAACAAGACTGCATCCACATGAATCATGTTTTTACACTTATGTCGTCCCATTTGAGTTTTATCCCTGTTCTTCAAGGTTCTCTCTTGATTCAAAATGCAAGATACTCCTTACTTTTAATAAGGTTGGTCTTTAAGGTTGGTCTTTAAATATCTCACACAGTCTAATTTTCACATGGATTTCATGAATGAATGAATTTTAAGGAGAGTATGCTTCGGATGAATTGACAGAACAGTTCTTGACTCGTCCACAAGACTATAATTTAGCCCAAAGCAGGAACAGAACTATTGTAAGGGATAAAGCCAGCTTGAGAGAAAACATTAAACGAAGTGGTGGGGAGAAAATGCTTTGAATCTAACATAACTCCTGTCTCAAAAATATTTGGAAAGAGAATGCTTAGGACATTTTTGTAAAATGTAGATATCTCAGCAATAAGGCAGCTATGAGAATCCAGTTGATATGATTTGAAATGACACTGCTTAAATACACATTTGAGATGCATATGAAACAGGAATTACTAGAATAAGTCATGGGGTAATGAAACTGGAGACTCAAGGCTATGTTTCAGAGACTGTGACTTGAAGTGGCTGAGATAAACACTTAGCTCACTCAACTGGGGATTATAATGGGAGTGCTGACAACCCTCACTAATTAGGATGCTCTCAGGCAGCTCTGTAATAGCTGTGGGGAGCTGCTGTCAGTAAACAGTGTTATATTCGGGGGTCATTGCGTCGGGCATCTCTGCACCACAGAGACTTTGCTCGCCTTGCTCCTAGCAGTCGTCTTGCTTCCTGCTCTTCCTGTAACACCCCAAGGATCTCAGTGCCCTTCTCCAAGAGACACAAAGGATTCTGAGCGTACCCGCAGTCTCCTCCGCAGGCAGAGGGTGAAAGATGACACCTGCAAACACACAAACTAATTATAACCCTATTTAGTTCCTGTGGGTGAATCTCTCTGTCCATCCCCTTTGCCCTTTCCCACATTTAATTCCTATTTGTTGCTGAGAGAAGGATTATTTCTGGAAATCAGCCTTTCCCCTCCAGCTCTCCCCCTGGCCAGCAAACACAGGCAGTCATCCTGTGGTAATTAACAATCTCATCTTGAGGAGTACATTTTATGGTACTATTGGTCAGGTAAATTCTAAATTAGCTCAGTTAAAACGGCTCATAAGACACAATGCTGCCATCCCTATTAGCTCCTGGACTGCCGCCAAGGCACCACACTATTTCGGGAGCTGAGCTTCTGGCAAAAGGAATCATTACTCAGAGATTATGGGCAGGAAGGGTAGTGTGGGGGACACCCAGTAATGGTGGCCTTCTCTCATTCTGGCTTCACTCTCAAGTTCTAGGGTGATAAATGAAGGGTTAAAGAGAATTGAGTGTGGGCAGAGTAGGATGTGAAGATGCTGGGGAAGTGCTGAGGGACCTGTCACTGAGGTCACTATCCCTGTCATCACCCAAGAACTCCGGGGAAAGGCTGATGTCAGGTACACTCTTGATTTCCCAATGGCCCTTGAAGAGCTTTTCAGATGCTGCTAAGAGTGGTTTGAACACCCCAGGCCGTGCACACAGAGTGTGATCGAGTGAAGAGAGGCTGGGGGCTCCAGGTCCTTCTTGGGAAAAACATCTGGATGACCTTGAGCAAGTCAGTTTCTCTATTCTGTTTGTCCTATTTCTTCATCTACTGATTGAAGAAGTTGGACAATAGGACCCTTGAAGTCCTTCCTATCAAATATCTTGTGATTCTGGAATTCTTTGCAAACCGGTGGAGATGACCTGGTTGTTTATCTGACTCTCTGGAGACAATTGTGGGCTTTGTGGGTTCAATTTAGGTGCCTTTGTTAGGGTGGTGTTTAAGGCCTGGCTCCCTATAGTTCTGAAAATACATCTTTCTAAGATTTTTACTGGGCATTTTTGATGCTCTGAGCTTGGAGGGAGCAAGCAATTCAGCACAAAGTAACCCATTGTGTTCTGAATGCCAAGAGAGGAACATTTAACTTCAAAGAGATATGCAAACAAGCATTTAAAAAAGGATCTATAGTGTGCTACAGCAGTTTTCCTGGAGTGTGTGTGTGAATTGGGTACAAGATCGTTTACTGCCATGAACAAAATATTCTCTCTGCCTTTAAGCCGTTTGCAATATAAGGGAGATCAAAGTGGGCTCAAAGAATTCAAGAGAGTGAAAAGAAATACACAGGGAGGGTTGAGATTGAACTAAAGTATCCAGAGGAAAACTTGAAATTGGAATGAGTGTGGGGGAGAAACTTTTAAAAGCATAATGGTGTTAGATTCCTACCTAGATCTGGGATGGGAAGCATTTGGTGGCTCCTGATCTTGGGCACTGGTGTCATTAAAGCTTCAACAACTTTACTTACTCTGGGTATAATTTAGAGGTCCCGAGCCTCTGGGATCTGGGTCTGAGGTGGAGTTGATGTAATAATAATAGAAATAAAATACACAATAAATGTGCTGAATCATCCTGGAACTGTTGCAGGAAGGGGGATCCCTTCCAGGGCCCGAAACTGGGCTCTTGTCTAACACTTGGAAATGAATTGTCCGAGGAGACACATGTGCTGACAAAGCAAGAGATTTTATTGGGAAAGGGCACCCGGGTGGAGAGCAGTAGGGTAAGGGAACCCAGGAGAACAGCTCTGCCATGTGGCTCACAGTCTTGGGTTTTATGGTGATGGGATTAGTTTCTGGGCTGTCTTTCGCCAATCATTCTGACTCAGAGTCCTTCCTGGTGGTGCACACCTTGTTCAGCCAAGATGGATGCTAGAGAGAAGGATTCTGGGAGGTGGTTGGACATGTGGTGTCTCCTTTTGACCTTTCCCGAACTCTCCTGCTTGGTGGTGGCTTATTAGTTCCATGTTCCTTACCAGGACCTCCTGTTGTAAAACAGCTCATGCAAATGGTTACTATGGTGCCTGGCCAGGGTGGGCAGTTTCAGTCAGTGTGCTTCTCCTAACAAAACCATCCCCACCCCCACTCCCTGGTCTGTGGAAAAATTGTTTCCATGAAACTGGTCCCTGGTGCCAGAAAAGCTGGGGACTGCTGGTATAATTTATTAAGCAAGGGGGTTTGCAAAATGTAATTTTAAACCACCTAAGCTCTGTGATTCACAGCTGGGGAATGGGAGAATGACTGTAGGAGGTGATAAAGAGCTTGAATTAGATCCACACATCAATGAGAAACCACTTTGGCACATGAAAGTGTGGGTTGATGTGCATTGGAAAAAAGAATTTTGGCAGAGGTCAGAAGGTATGATGGAAAAGACGGTCATCATCCTAAGACTACTAAATTAACAATGACTCAGATCACAGAAATGAGATATGTAAAATTTTGAAACCAAGAGTTGAAAGAAAATTTTCATCCATATTTAAATATATGGAATATTTGTTTGAAAACAGTCATGTATAGATGGATGGTTAAGAAAAAAATAATAGTTAACCATCTACTGAATTTTCATTATATGCCTTGGTAAAGGAAATGGCAACTCACTCCTATATGCTTGCTTGGGGAATTCCATGGATAGAGGAAGCTAGTGGGCTACAGTCCATGGGGTCGCAAAGTTGGACAAGAGTTAATGCAAACAACTGAATTTTTATTATATGCCAGGTATGTTTTTACTTACTTTAAATGTTACATCACTAACCTCACAACAATCCAATGTATTAGGTAATGTGATCCCAGTAACATATGAAGAAACTAAGTCTAAGACTTATTAAGTGACTTGGCCATGGTATGCAGTTAACAACTATGGAGGATTAGGTTACAAACATGGGAGGATCCTTCCTTACAGTCTAGGCTTGTCTGATTCCAACTCTTATTCCCTGTGAGTATAACCTGATTTGTTCATGAATCATTATACTTGTTATATTTATAACATTTTCCAGTAATTTTAAAGAAAAATATGAATTTTGAAGCGTTTTAAGGTTGATGAGTAAAGAATTTGAGGTAAGATGTTAATGAAATACTACTGAGGCCCAATGCCCTTCAAATGATTTCTGAAAGCCACTGACTGATATGTAATCATCATCATCATTACTCTAGCCATTAAGTGCAAGTGTCAGAGGACAGACATCCTTCAAGAACTGGAGGAAGATAAATTTGTGCTCCTGAAAGGAGACTGTCATTTTCAGAAGGGAAGGAAGGAATTCAGGTGGAGTTCTCATGTTGGCTTTTGATATAGAGATTTGAGAAAATTTCCCTGACTTCCTGCCATGGCTTCAAAAGACCCAGAATAGAAGGGAAACTGAAAGTAAGAAAACAAGTGCTTCTCATGCCCATGTGACATGGAAAGAATTTTCTTTGGTACTGAAAATAATATTGACATCTTTGTCTCTGCTCAAGTTTTTGTCTGACTCACCTTAAACTGGAAAAAAATGAAGATGATGATTCCTTAATGTCTGGCAGTTGGCAGCTCTATACATAATAAAATTAAAAACCATTAAAGGTAAATTCAGTGAGAAAATGAGTTATTTAAGTACATTTTTCTTTTAAACGACTACAGAAAGTTCTTGTATCTCTTTGACTACAAAAGTAGAACATTCTGGCATTGGGTGTTGTAGGTTCCTGGAATGGTGTGATTCTTGAAAGTGAAAGTCTCTCAGCCATATCCGACTCTTTGTAACCCTATGGAATGCAGAGTTCCAAAGAACAGCAAGGAGAGATAAGAAAGCCTTCCTCAGCGATCAATGCAAAGAAATAGAGGAAAACAGCAGAATGGGAAAGACTAGAGATCTCTTCAAGAAAATTACAGATACCAAGGGAATATTTCATGCAAAGATGGGCACAAGAAAGGACAGAAATGGTATGGACCTAACAGAAGCAGAAGATATTAAGAAGAGGTGGCAAGAATACACAGAAGAACTGTACAAAAAAGATTGTCACGACCCGGATAATCACGATGGTGTGATCACTCACCTAGAGCCAGACATCCTGGAATGTGAAGTCAAGTGGGCCTTAGGAAGCATCACTACAAACAAAGCTAGTGGAGGTGATGGAATTCCAGTTGAGCTGTTTCAAATTCTAAAAAAATGATGCTGTGAAAGTGCTATATTCAATATGTCAGCAAATTTGGAAAACTCAGCAGTGGCCACAGGACTGGAAAAGGTCAGTTTTCATTCTAATCCCAAAGAAAGGCAATGCCAAAGAATGTTCAAACTACTGCACAATTGTACTCACTCATCTCACATGCAAGCAAAGTAATGCTCAAAATTCTCCAAGCCAGACTTCAACAGTAGGTGAACCAAGAGCTTCCAGATGTTCAAGCTGATTTTAGAAAAGGCAGAGGAACCAGAGATCAAATTGCCAACATCCGTTGGATCATTGAAAAAGCAAGAGAGTTGCAGAAAAACATCTACTTCTTCTTTATTGACTATGCCAAAGCCTTTGACTGTGTGGACCACAGCAAACTGTGGAAAATTCTTCAAGAGATGGGAATACCAGACCACCTGACCTGCCTCTTGAGAAATCTGTATGTAGGTCAGGAAGCAACAGTTAGAACTGGACATGGAACAACAGACTGGTTCAAACTCAGGAAAGGGGTATGTCAAGGCTATATATTGTCACCCGGCTTATTTAACTTATATGCAGAGTACATCTTGAGAAATGCTGGGCTGGAGGAAGCTCAAGTTGGAATCAAGATTGCTGGGAGAAATGTCAATAACCTCAGATATGCAGATGACATGACTCTTATGGTAGAAAGTGAAGAAGAACTAAAGAGACTCTTGATGAAAATGAAAGAGGAGGCTGAAAAAGTTGGCTTAAAACTCAACATTCAGAAAAGTGAAATCATGGCATCCAGTCCCATCACTTCATGGGAAATAGATGGGTAAACAGTGGAATCAGTGAGAGATGTATTTTGGGGGGCTCCGAAGTCACTGCAGATGGTGACTGCAGCCATGAAACTAAAAGACACTTGCTCCTTGGAAGAAAAATTATGACCAACCTCAGTTCAGTCACTCAGTCATGTCCAACTCTTTGCTACCCCTCGCAGCATGCCAGGCCTCCCTGTCCATCACCAACTCCCGGAGTTCACTCAGATTCATGTCAGTGATGCCATCCAGCCATCTCATCGTCTGTCGTCCCCTTCTCCTCCTGCCCCCAATCCCTCCCAGCATCAAAGTCTCTTCCAGTGAGTCAACTCTTCGCACGAGGTGGCCAAAGTACTGGAGTTTCAGCTTTAGCATCATTCCTTCCAAAGAAATCCCAGGGCTGATCTTCAGAATGGACTGCCTGGATCTCCTTGCAGTCCAAGGGACTCTCAAGAGTCTTCTCCAACACCACAGTTCAAAGTATCAATTCTTCGGTGCTCAGCCTTCTTCACAGTCCAATTCTCACATCCATACACGACCACATGAAAAACCATAGCCTTGACTAGACGGACCTTAGTCGGCAAAGTAATGTCTCTGCTTTTGAATATGCTATCTAGGTTGGACATAACTTTTCTTCCAAGGAGTAAGTGTCTTTTAATTTCATGGCTGCAGTCACCATCTGCAGTGATTTTGGAGCCCCCCAAAATAAAGTCTGACACTGTTTCCCCATCTATTTGCCATGAAGTGATGGGACCAGATGCCATGATCTTCATTTTCTGAATGTTGAGCTTTAAGCCAACTTTTTCACTGTCCTCTTTCACTTTCATCCAGAGGCTTTTAGTTCCTCTTCACTTTCTGCCATAAGGGTGGTGTCATCTGCATATCTGAGGTTATTGATATTTCTCCCGGCAATCTTGATTCCAGGTTGTGATTCTTCCAGTCCAGCGTTTCTCATAATGTACTCTGCTTATAAGTTAAATAAGCAGGGTGACAATATATAGCCTTGACGTACTCCTTTTCCTATTTGAAACCAGTCTGTTGTTCCATGTCCAATTCTAACTGTTGCATCCTGACTTGCATACAGATTTCTCAAGAGGCAGGTCAGGTGGTCTGGTATTCCCATCTCTTGAAGAATTTTCCACAGTTTAACTCCTTTTCCTATTTGGAACCAGTCTGTAACTTACCCAAATCCCTGAAACCCTCACTTTTAATACTGTCTTCTACTTAAGACAAAGAAAGTGTCAAGGGCGTTGTTTTGGGACTTCAAAGGGTAGGAAGGAATTGACATGAGATGGAAGAGCAAATGTTTGGTAGATAAGTGTTTGCTGGATTAGCAGAGACAGCGGGCTACAGGAATTTTAACAAAGAGACTTTGTAGGTCCCTCCCTCCCTAAACATGCGGCTCATCCTGCAGTTCCGCATGGTGACGGCTCCCTCCTGGAGCAGGACGTCTGTTAACACTCTTAGGCAGGTCGTGGGGGAGGTCAGTGTTTCTTCCTGAACTTTGAGTATTGAATGTTTTCTGCCCCAAATGATCAGTACACAAAAAAGACCTTTAGAGTGGAAAGCTTTGTTCCTTTAAGGTCAAACATCACCCAATAAACCATGTCAAAACTGAATATTCAGTCTTTGAAATTTTCATTATAATTTGAAGACCCTTGTCGTATAGAGAATTTTATTTACGCAGCAAAGCCAGGAGAGCATCGCGGCTCAGCGTTCTGGGTCTTGATGCCACCAGGGCTTCTCAGGTGGCTCGGTGGTAAAGAACCTGCCTGCCAACGCAGGAGATCCAGCTTCCACCCCTGGGCGAGGAAGATCCTCTGGAGGGCAAGCAGCACCCCAATCCAGTATTCTTTCCCGGGAAGTCCCACGATAGAGGAGCCTGGCTGGCTATAGTCCGTGGAGGCACAAAGACTCAGACATGAGTGGGCACGCACGTGATACAAGTCACGGCTTTATTATCCCCTACATGAGGAGGGAGGGTGGCTCTTGTCTTGTAATTAAGGAAGCCTAGCTCTAGCCTGACGTTTTCCTTAAGGAATTCATTCGCGCTGCCGTGTGCCCTGTGCTGCGCTCAGCCACGTCTGACTGTGTGACCCCTCTGACTGTAGCCAGCCAGGCTCCTCCATCCGTGGGATTCCCAGCAAGAACGCTGGCGCCTCCGCACAGAATTAGAGGTGCCTCAGAGTGCCTTCCGCGCTCGTCCCCATTCAGGTGCAGCTCATAGCGGCCCATCCATTACAAACACAGCTCAGTAGAGCGAGCTGTAGCCGCCTCGGTGTTGGTAAGGGCTCATCTCTGTCTGCTGGCCTCTGTTGCTGCGCGTCGGCTTTCTCTAGCTGCGGTGGGCAGGGCCTCTGGTTTGGCGCAAGGGTCCCTGATTGCAGCGGCTTCTCTTGCTGCGGAGCGTGGGCTCTCGGTGTGCGGGCTTCAGTATTGCCGTGCGTAGGTTCAGTGGTCGCAGCTTGCGGGCCCCAGAACGCTGGCTCGGTGGCCGTGGTGCACGAGCTTAGCTGCTCCGTGGCAGTGGGGTCTTTCCAGGCGGGGGACTGAATCAGTATCTCTTGCCCTGCAGGGTGGATTCGTAATCAATGGACCACCAGTGAAGCCCAAAAGTTTTCATTTTTAAGACAAATCTCTGGCAGTGTTTTGTTGCAGACTACGTGTGCCTTCATTGTGAGTGTGTCTGTGCACATTTACTATTTTAATAGAAATCACATATTCTAATTGCCTTTAATATCAAGATACTGCAGAGATATCTTGGTGAAAGCCTAAATAAATTGCTCTTTCAGTCCTCACACTCATTTGAGTCACAATTTAGAGGTATGAATGACTGGGTATATTATTTGCTAAAATTAAATGAAATTGCAAAAAATTCTCTGTATCCCTTGGATATTTAGAAAACACAGGATTGTGGCAAACCAAAACTATGAGTTCCTGTCATTTTCTTGGCACCTATATGGTTTGTAAAGATTCACTGATAACCAAAGCTATTTCATAGATTGCATTTTAGCCACTTGGTGAAATGCCTTAAAAAAAGTTTTACTTGGAGGTAACTATTTAATCTTGGTGAAGTTATATTTACTCAGGAGGCTCCAAGTATAGCATTATGAACATAGTCTGAAAGGTGAGTTACAGGATCATGATGTCAGAAAAAATCAGAACAGAACTCAAGGAGTCACTCAGTTTCAGTGTTTTCCAGATGTTTTACTGCCACTAGAAAACTAAATAGCTACCCATTGAGCTTCATGTGACTTTTGAGAGGAAAATAATGTAAATTCTGAGCCTCTCGTTGGTAACTGCTACTGCTTGAAATGTGCGTTTCCCACATGACCTTTACAAACTTTCATTACATTTCATTAGACCGAGATGGGGGAAGGAGACACTTGAGGGAAATTCAGAGAGTGGCAGAGATAACATTGCAGGGTATTCAGGTTTGCTAATTGTGGTAGTTTGTAAGCCAGTGAAGAACATAAAGTTAGAAAATACAGAAGTTGGCCACTTGTAATCTTATTTTCATGCTGGCTGAATGTGTCCCCTTGGTGCAGAGGAAGAGGCTGTGTCTAGCACACCATGGGGTGTCTCTGGAGGCCTCAGAAATGAGCTCTTGAATCATGACATTTTCATGTGTCCTAGCAGTCCTCCCTCTGGCTTCTAAATGTCTTTCCTCGACTTAAGCTGATCGATGAAAATGCAAGATAAATGGATATGATTATTTTTAGAATTCTTTGGAAAGCATCATAGAAGATAATAAGAATTGTTTCTGAACTCAAGTTTGCCTTCTTATGGCTCAAAAAGTCAATACATAAGACACAAGGGTTAGTTGGCAAAGGAAATGGTACTTTAATTGGGAGCAGCCTATCTGGGGAGAAGAAGGGCTCACGTCCCCAAACCAGCTCCAAAGAGTCTGAGTAGCCGTGGAAGGTTTTATGGGATAAAGGGGAGCGGTCTCAGCTAGTCGTAAAGTAGTGGGTCACAGTCTTCGTCATCCCCCACTGCACAGAGACCTGCTGACTTCTCCTGGTCTTTCTTTGGATGCTTTATTGTCTGCATGATCTGTCTGCAAATTTGCAGGGAAAAGCTGGGGGAAGAGTTAGTCATTGATTAACTACTCAGTTCTTCATTTTACTCCTTTTAATCTGGGCAGGGAATCGACAGGATAGGCAAAGCATTATGTACATTCAGTAAAGCATACCTCAGGAAATAGGTTTAATGTTACCTAGTAATCTTATTTTTACAACTGAAGTCTGAGAAATGGAGATGGATAAACAGGAAAAGGGCAAAAGTGCTGCTTACAGACTGGGTCCATCTTATTAGACTATTATGCTGCAAAGTGTTGATTTCTGAGATACCAAGGGAACATTCATGCAAAGATGGGCACAATAAAGGACAGAAATGGTATGGGCCTAACAGAAGCAGGAGGGATGAAGGAGAGGTGGCAAGAATACACAGAACTATACAAAAAAGATCTTAATGACTCGGATAACCATGACGGTGTGATCATTCACCTAGAGCCAGACATCCTGGAATGCAAAGTCAAGTGGGCTTTAGGAGGTATCACTGTGAAAAAACCTAGTGGAGGTGGTGGAATTCCAGTTGAGCTATTTAAAATCATGGAAGATGATGCTGTGAAAGTGCTACACTCAATATGCCAGCAAATTTGGAGAACTCAGCAGGGGCCACAGGACTGGAAAAGGTCAGTTTTCACTCCATCCCAAAGAAAGGCAATGCCAAAGAATATTCAAACAACATACATTTGCACTCATCTCACATGCTAGCAAAGTAATACTCAAAATTCTCCAAGCCCGGCTTCAACAGTATGTGAACTGAGAACGTCCAGATGTTCAAGCTGGATTTAGACAAGACGGAAGAACCAAAGACCAAATTGCCAGCATCTGTTGGATCTTGGAAAAAGCAAGAGAGTTCCAGAAAGACATCTACTTCTGCTCTATTGACTATGCCAAACTCCTTGACTGTATGGGTCACAACAAACTGGAAAATTCTGAAAGAGATGAAAATACCAGACCGCCTTGCCTGCCTCCTGAGAAATCTATATGCAGGTCAAGAAGCAACAGTTAAAACCAGACCATGGAACAGCAGACTGGTTTCAAATTGGGAAAGCAGTACATCAGGGCTGTATATTGTCACCCTGCTTATTTAACTTATATGCAGAGTACATCACGAGAAATGCCAGCCTGGATGAAGCACAAGCTAAAATCAAGATTTCTGGGAGAAATATCAGTAACCTCAAATATGCAGATGACACCACCTTTATGACAGAAAGTGAAGAAAAACTAAAGAGCCTCTTGAGGAAAGTGAAAGAGAAGAGTGAAAAAGTTGGCTTAAAACTCAACATTCAGAAAACTAAGATCATGGCATCTGGTCCGATCGCTTCATGGCAAATAGATGGGGAAACAGTGGAAACAGAGGGAGACTCTGTTTTTGGGGGCTCCAAAATCACTGCAGATGGTGACTGCAGCCATGAAATTAAAAGACGCTTGCTCCTTGGTAGAAAAGCCATGCCAACCTAGACAGCGTATTAAAAAACAGTAACATTACTTTGCCAACAAAGATCCATCTAGTCGAAGCTATGGTTTTTCCAGTGGTCATGTATGGATGTGAGAGTTGGACCATAAAGAAAGCTGATTGCAGAAGAATTGATGCTTTTGAACTGTGGTATTGAAGAAGACTCTTGAGAGTCCCTTGGACTGCAAGGCATTCAAACCAGTCAATCATAAAGGAAATCAGTCCTGAATATTCATTGGAAGGACTGACACTGAAGCTGCAGCTCTAATACTTTGGCCACCTGATGCATAGAACTGACTCATTTGAAAAGACCCTGATACTGGGAAAGATTGAAGGCAGGAGAAGAGGACCACAGAAGATGAGATGGTTGGGTGGCATCACTGACTCGATGGACATGATTTTGAGCAAGGTCCGAGAGTTGGTGATGGACAAGGAAGCCTGCAGTGCTTCAGTCCATGGGGTCGCAAAAGTTGGACAGAAATGAGCGACTGAACTGAACTGAGCTGCCTTCAAGAATTAATTTACACTTGTATTAATTATATTAGTAATTCATCAATACATAACGTCCATTGAGTGCTTCAGCCCAAGGTTTGATTTGAATTATTTTGCTTGATCATCACAGCCACCTCTGATTTAGGTTCCATTATCATCCCCATTTTAAGGATGATAAAACTGAGGTCCAGGGAGATCCCAAGACCACTGGAGAGTAAGTCATTGAATTGAGACTTGAACCCAACCCATTTGAGGCCAAGTCTATTTTTTCCCACATTTCAGCATCTCGGAAATCAGATTGTATCTTGAAATTAGTATAAATGATTATGCTTTATGATATATTTATGCTATGTTTTTAATGCCATCACCCAATAAAGCCTTTTTTTAAGGCCATGATGTGTCTTAAAAATATGCAGTATCTTAGACCAAAGAAATAGGATGTTAGAGGCTAAAGCGAAGAGCAAGAGGTCTTGGAGGTAGGGAAGCTTTCACGTAAGGGAACACACAGATCAGTGGAAAAAAAAACAACCACTGAGCATGTTGCTCAGGGCGTCAGGTCATGAGTGTTAAGTCCTAGGAGGCGACGAGTCGCCACTATCTTCTTTTCCTGTCCGAGGACTGAAAGCCACTTTATGGGACAGGAAGCAATGAAATACTTGGTTGGTTAAAACAAGTCCCTTTCTTTGCTCAAGAAAAGTTTAAGTTTAGCCCAAAGAGGGCCCAACCTACTGCGGCCCCTCAGAGTTCAAGGTCCTTCAGCAGCCTTCGCTGGCTAGAGCTGGTTTTGGGGAAGTGGAGCCTTCAGCTTTTGTTTCTTCTTCCTTTTTGGCTGCACCGCGTCTGCACTGCCCTCCCGGGCTTTCCCTTGCTGTGACCAGTGGGGGCTGCTCTTTACTTGGGACGCACAGGCTTCTCATTGTGGTGGCTTCTCTTGGCCCAAAGCACCAGCTCCACGTGCATGGGCTTCACTTGCTGTGTGCATGGGCTTGGTGATTGTGGATCAGGGGCTTAGCTGCTCCCCGGAAAGCAGGAGCTTCCCAGGCCAGGGTTCAGACCTGTGTCTCCCGCATTGGCAGGTGGATTCTTAACCACTGGGCCACAACGCAAGTCCTAGATTTCAGTTTTAATATCTCTGAGGCAAGCGCTGCAGAAGTGAAGAGAAGGCAGTCACTTAGCGTCACTGGAGATCAATATCTTTCAATTATAGTAGTACTGAAGAGGGCCACCCTGGTAAAATGTACTGATATAATTAAGAAATGAGAAGAGTCAACCCAATGAGGAAAAAGAAGAGCAACATGATGGGCTGAATGATCATAAGCTGTAAAAAGCACCAGTAATCATCACAGTGTGACAATGACAAAATAAGTCAAATATCAATTAGTGGAATGGATTAGAAAGTTCAGAATCAGACACAAGTTTATATGAAAATTAATTATAATTTTGACAGCGACATTTTAAATCAGTAAAGAATGCTTTTTTCATATGGTATCAGAACAAAAACCTAATTATATTGATAATGAAAAAAATAATGATTGGCTATGCACTTCATATGAAACATGACTGAAACACTTGTTCAAAAGCAAAAAATAAAATAAGATTCTAAAATTAAATATTGACATAAATATATATAATTCTGGCTTTGGAAAGGCATTTTTAAGCCAATGATTGAAGAGGCAAAGGAAAAGATTGTTAAATCGAACAGTAGTAGAAACATAAAAGATAGATACGTGATAGATAAGGAGGTAGATCAATAGATAGATAGTTGTAGAGATACGTCATTACAACTGCCCCAAAATTCATGGAAATGGCGATTTGAAAATAACTTGAAACAATTTATAGTTGCTTTGAATTTTATTTAAAAAATTAAATTGCAACATTGTGTAAATATATCTCTTCACCATTATGAACACTGCTCTACAGGTTAAAAAACACGTCTCAAAGAGCTCTGATGGCAAAAAAAAGTAAATTTATTAAAGAGTTTTCAATATAAGGCAAATTTGCCAACATTTATAAACAAGCAATTTAAAATTATTAAGGAGATGGGAACACCAGACCACCTTACTTGCCTCCCGAGAAATCTGTATGCAGGTCAAGAAGCAACAGTTAGAACTGGGCATGGAACAACAGACTGGTTCCAAACCAGGAAAGGAGTACGTCAAGGCTGTATATTGTCACCCTGCTTATTTAACTTATATGCAGAGTACCTCATGTGAAACGCTGGGCTGGATGAAGCACAAACTGGAATCAAGATTTCTGGGAGAAATATCAATAACCTGAGATACACAGATGACACCACCATTATGGCAAAAAGTGAAGAACTAAAGAGCCTCTTGATGAAAGTGAAAGAGGAGAGTGAAAAAGTCGGCTTAAAACTCAACATTCAGAAAACTAAGATCATGGCATGTGGTCCCATTATCTCATGGCAAATAGATGGGGAAACAATGGAAACAGTGAGAGACTTTATTTTCATGGACTCCAAAATCACTGCAGAAGTGACTACAGCCATGAAATTAAAAGCCACTTGCTCCTTAGAAGAAAAGCTATGACCAAACTAGACATCTTATTAAAAAGCAGAGACATTACTGTGCCAACAAGGTCCATCTAGTCAAAGCTATGGTTTTTCCAGTAGTCATGTATGGATATAGGAGTTGGACTGTAATGAAAGCTGAGCATCAAAGAACAGATGCTCTTGAACTGTGGTGTTGGAGAAGACTTTTGAGAGTCCCTTGGACTGTGAGGAGATCCAACCAGTTCATCTTAAAGGAAATCAGTCCTGAATATTCATTGGAAGGACTGACGCTGAAGCTGAAACTCCAATACTTTGGCCAGCTGATGTGAACTGACTCATTTGAAAAGACCCTGATGCTGGGAAACATTGAGGGCGGGAGGAGAAGGGGATGACAGAGGATGAGATGGCTGGATGGCATCACCGACTTGATGGACATGAGTTTGAGTAAACTCCGGGTGTTGGTGATGGACAGGGAGGCCTGGCATGCTGCAGTCTATGGGGTCCAAAGAGTCGGACACGACTGAACGACTAAACTGAACTGAATTCGAAAATACGTTTAAGTGCTCAACCTGTTATTTTGTATCTGTCTACTTGACATGTATAGAGTTATATGTAAAATACTTTGTGGCTACAGTCCATAGGTCGCAAAGAGTTGGACATGACTGAAGCAACTGAGTATACAGCACATTTTAAAACAAGTGGTATATGAGCTGTTACAAAGTTTCATGAGGGCATATTGAAATAGTCACATCACGTTTGGCCCAAAAATTTGATTTTAAAAAATGTGCTAAGGATTGAATCATAGAGATTTACAAAAGGGCTTCTCAGGGATACTCAAACATGTTTTGTCAGGAGAGTCAAATGGGCCTCAAATCACACACCAAGACAGAGAGTTATTTACAGAATCATAGTAGATCTACCCATTGCAATATTATATGGCCTCTTCAAAAATTACTTTCATAGAAGACTCTTTACAAAGTTAAAATATTATTCTTAATATAGTTTAACAAAATCAACTTTTAGGAAATTCTATCTAAAATATATGTGAGAGAAAATACAGAAAAATTCAAAGCAGATATCTTCAGATACAGATATATGCAGTTTCAACTTTGAGATGCCTGGAATGTAATAGGTGAGTGAGTAGGCTGAATTCTCTATTGATTTTCTTGGTACCTGATACAAAATATTGATAGGTATAAAAACATTTATGCACACAAATAATGTTAAAAAATGAATAAACTATACATGATTCAGTTTCTCTAATTGTCTTAAGAATGGAAATGGTTAAGTTAAAAGAGAAAAGTTGGAAAATCAAGGAACTGGCCAGTACATCCTCAAAAGAAGTGATATTATTTTTGTGGTTCACCAGTGTATGACTTCAGAGAAGGCTATGGCACCCCACTCCAGTACTCTTGCCTGGAAAATCCCATGAACGGAGGAGCCTGGTGGGCTGCAGTCCATGGGGTCACTAAGAGTCGGACACGACTGAGCGACTTCCCTTCCACTTTTCACTTTCGTGCATTGGAGAAGGAAATGGCAACCCACTCCAGTGTTCTTGCCTGGAGAATCCCAGGGACGGGGGAGCCTGGTGGTCTGCCGTCTCTGGGGTCACACAGAGTCGGACACGAGTGAAGCGACTTAGCAGCAGCAGCAGCAGCAGCAGTGTATGACTTTGGAGAAATCCATAAATATGTTTGGTGAACTGATCCGTGAACTGACCAGGGGTCAGCTCAATGAGCTAATTAACCATGTGAATATGCACGCTGCATTAAGTAAAATTGAGAGACGATTACTGGGTTCATCTTAAATTCATATGACTGTAAACTGATTTCTTAATTCTTGAAGAGCTATGAAATTTAGCAGCATAATGAAGATTGTGGAAATCATCCTTAGTAACATGAGTTCCTTAAAGAAGAAATGAAGCATTGTTCCTAGCCATTCGGGAACAAGCACAAAGTACCTGGTCATAAATGTGATCAGTATACACACTTAAGCATCTTTTCTCCTAAGATGTCGCACCAAGTTTAGCAAAGAGACGCTGTAGGTTAATATGAGAATTCCAGTTAAGGATATGATTGAGATGGTGCATCCATTAGGCCCGGGATCACTGAGCAAACACACATGCTATTACAAGTATAAAATATGTCTTTGAAGATGCGTGTTTGCTGTCGGGTAAAATCGTTCATTCAGGAAAACCAACATTTGTGCAACCTACTTTATGTCCTATCTTTGACGGAAGCAAAATAATTTAATCTTGACAGCCTTCTAATTAGATGTCTATTTTATAGAAGTTGAAATTAAGCTTTTGAGTGAGTTGACAGTTCACAGTTAATAAACAGAAGAACCAGACTTAAAATTTCTACTCTTCTATGCGGAATTCCTAAAACAAACACAAATCTTACCACAAACATGCATTGACAGGCATGAATGGCCACATTCATATAACAGCCAGATAATAAAAATTCTTTTGAAGTCCAGACAACATTGAAGGATAGAAGTATAGTTATAAACTCTATCAAGTCAGATACCAGTCTTCTGTCCCAGCCAGGGCTTAGCTAGCAGGAAAATCTCTCTTTTTCTCTGTGTACATTAGTCTGGATATATGTGTACATTAGCCTGGATGTATGTGTACATTAATTGAAGGATAGAAGTATAGTTATAAACTCTATCAAGTCAGATACCAGTCTTCTGTCCCAGCCAGGGCTTAGCTAGCAGGAAAATCTCTCTTTTTCTCTGTGTACATTAGTCTGGATATATGTGTACATTAGTCTAGATGTATGTGTACATTGTATGTATACAATGTGTACATTGTATACAGAGTCAGTGAATATATGCATTCAGTAATTGAGAAATCTTAACATGATTATGTATATTTTTCAAGAGTTTACCTATGTATAAGTTAAAAATAAATAAGAATTTCAGATAATTCCTATGTATAGTACACTTGTTAATATTTTCTGTATAGAAGAGCTTTCCCAAACTCACTGTGAACTAATCAACTCACCTGGATGTATGTGTACATTTGTATACAGAGTCAGTGAATATATGCATTCAGTAATTGAGAAATCTTAACATGATTGTGTATATTTTTCAAGAGTTTACCTATGTATAAGTTAAAAATAAATAAGAATTTCAAATAATTCCTATGTATAGTACACTTGTTAATATTTTCTGTATAGAAGAGCTTTCCCAAACTCACTGTGAACTAATCAACTCTCCTTAGCTATGAAATAAAGATGAGGATTTTGCCCTTCAACGTACTTTCCATATGTATCTAAATTTCTAGAATTCTAGCTATCAGTGAGTTTACTCATTTACTCTGAAAATAAATGTGTTCAGAAGATATTATAAGATAATCATCTGAACGTGACTTTCAAATAATTTCCTCGGGGTACCTTGGCGACATCCCCCCCACCTCACCCCTTAAAGCTTAATGAGCATTTTCTCATCAATGATGGGGGCTGAGAAATCTCACATTTCTAAATGACTTTTTAAACCCAGTTGTTCTCCCACTCTGCAGCTGAGCAGCTTTGAAAATACAATGTGCAAAGCTACAGATTAACAGTACTTAGATGTCCGAAGTTGATGTGATTTCAGGCTGCTTGAATTAACTCTCTCTGACAAGCCCTCCCTTGCAAACCGCCAACAGCAAAGTGCCGCTTTGTCTGCTGTTAGAAACCAGGCTCCGGTTCCTGGGAGTCTTCACGTTGTCTCTAATATATTGGTGCTGGGACAAACTCGAATCCACCCCCATGAAAGCCTGCCTGCCCAAAGGGGATCAACTCGATTGCCAGTGGTTTATTCAGCTTTGACAGTTCTCAGTGTGATCCTAACAGCCTTTGGTAAAACAGGAAGACAGGGGAAAAGCTCCAGAGAGTCCTCCTATTCATTTTGGTAATAGTTTTCTTGCCACAGGAGACTTGAGAAGATTTGTACAGGCTGCTCTCTCTTCATTAACAGCAAGTGCAATGCTGTTGGGTAAGTTAATGCATAAGACTCTAAAAAAAGCTGAGTGCTATATTTACATTTTTTTCCATTAAAAAAAAAGTCCTTTTACTTAAGTAAGAAACAGCTGAAAACATAAAGAAATAGTAAATATGCTTTTGTGTTTTCTAAATCATAGACTTGGTGTCTGACTTGGTTCTGTTTGTTGAGTGCAATACCACGGTTCACGGGGGTTCTGGTATGAACATGTGAAAATTATCGTTATTGAGCTGGCAAGGAAACCTGATTTTATTTTCGGCACAGTCATAGTTCTTGTCTTAGAATGTGACAATATTTAATGTTTTCTTTGTGTCCATATGTGAGAAAATGCATCGGCATTTTCAAGCTTAGTTTGGCTGTTGCCTTCAACCACCAGAACTCAGTTACTGTTTGTGCAGCATCCCTCTTTCCTTCTTTGCTAGAAAAAGAATATCTGGTTGGAAAAATCTCTGACTCTAGTTAGGGAAAATATGTACATTTATCTTGGGTACAGCACAGTATACTAAACTGTGAATGTGTTTACATATATATATATATGAAGAAGGTACTTTCCTTATAATTTCAATGGCAATATAATTTGTTGGGTTGCATGTTGCTCTTCATTTCTCTTTTAGAATTTGTCTACCTTTTATCATGTGGATTAATTTCTGAATTAAAGGATTGATGAAATACAATGTATATGTTATAAATAGTATATATATCATTTATATACTTGTAGTTATTATTGTCCGAGTTATTAACACTTTAAAGTTCAGCATTTGATAATTTGGAGCACAGAGAAAGAGATAAGAAAACAGAACGAATCACATAAATAAGAGTTGCTTATTTCAAGATAGACTAGACAGAACCAAAATGTGAAATGGGTGGACTAAACTAATTCTTTCCTGATTTTTACGTCTTGAGAAATAAAACACTAAATTCAGCCTAAAGTTAAGACTATTTTCTGGCTTCTCTGATACAATCTTTATTATTAGAAATATATTTTTATGTGAAATATTGTGACAGATATGTGAGTAGTACATATTGAGAAGAGTCCTATACAAACTTTGAAGGGTTAAGTTGTAATGTCTCACGAGGAGAAATAAATGATGATTTTAACATAAGACAGATGAACTTGACATTCAGCTTTGGGGGGAATCCTCATGTTTTATAGAAGCAGCAGAATTGCATGTATTATATACCCATGATTAGAAGCATCTCAAACAAGGACTTGATTAAAGAACCGCAGATAGAAGTGTTCTTTCCTTTCTCTGCATCCTTAAATTTTTTCCCCTGACAGTTTGTGATGGTGCGTTGACATTTTGAAATATCAAAGCAGAGAATAACCATTGATACAGCTGTCTGACTTACCGTGGTTCCTTATTATAGCAATCATGTTACCACGGGCCATACTTCTGTCAACAGCACTTCATCACAGACGCCCCAATTGCCCATATATGCATGGAAGCTTGGAGCATTGCCTGCCGAAGAGGTAATAAATCAAGAAGCAAATGACATGGCTGCTTCTGCAGTGCTTAGATTCTCCTGTGTTCTCATGGCCATGTGCTCTGATCCGAAGTTAGTAAGTCCCTAAACAATGCACTCGCTGGCAGACGAGCCCCTGCATTCTGCTGGTATCATATTTTATAGCACAGGAGGATGACTCACTAGAAATTAGAAAGTGGAGCAGAATCTTTAAGTGCCCTTTACTGGCCCATGCTTTTAGGAGAGGAAACTGAAACAACTATTATTTGGTTATTCTCACTTGACTACTCGCAGAAAGAGTTACTTTATTTCAGATACAGGCTGCTCGAGTACCAAGTGGGTATGAATTCTCTGAAAATGATATTTCATTAGTGTATCAATATTTGTACATATATACGTGTATGTTGTACACATTTGCTTAATTAATTAAAGACAAAACAGTCGAGTAGAATTTCCACAAATCAAAGAGAGTAATTATGTATAACCTGATGGTATCTAATTTGTTACTTAGTAAAAGTACCTCAGTCTACAAAAGAGAAAGAAGCATGATATATATTTTTTATTTCATATTCCTTACCTATCACAGAGCTTACAGATTTAGTTGCCTCAAATTAATTGTAGAATGAAGTGGGCCACGATAAATAAATTAAAAACAACAGCATTAAAAGTGAAAAAAGACTACAGAACGTGAGCAGCCTTACCACTCTATGTGGGTAGAGCATTCTTTTCTTCCCTTGTTCTAGTCAAGCAGGAAGCTTTATTATCCTGACTCCTGATTTAGCTTTGTACATAATTCTACTTTATGTCCAAGGGCATCACCTTTTTGCCATAGAGTATATTGCTCTTTTCATAAAAATGGACTTTCCACAAAATTGGCATTATCGAGATGGTAACCTGTAGGCCATATTAGCAAGCTCACATAGCTAAGAAAACCAGACCTTGAGGACCCGATACTTTTGTTTCCTGAAGCTTCTCTTTTAATCACCAAACAGAGACAATACTCAGGTCTTTTTATTTAATAGTTTGTTGTTAAAATAGCAAAAAGTAGTATTTTCCTTAAAAGGAAATATGTCAATTTTCCACTGGCTGAAATTACACTTTTGAAGACAATTTGGTCTTGTTTTCTCATTGATTATTGTCAGTTGTTTGTTTCAAGCCCTTTAGATATCATATCCTTTGTCTTTCAGCCACTGATAAAATACTATCTAAAAGTGCTTAGATGGGTCTTTTGTGATGGGTCTCTATTTGAAGTAAGTTCTTATAAAGTTGATACTGTTTTTGCAGTATTCAACTAAATAGAAGCTTTTCTGAATCATCACATTTTGTTTATGATTTCCCTTGCTGTGTCAAAACTTGTGATGTGATTAGATCCCATTGGTTTTGGCTTTGACTTGTTTTTACCTTGGGAGATTGGCCTAAGTAAATATTGCAATCATTACACCGGAGGATGATTGTGTCAGAGGATGTTTGTTGTCTTCTGGAAGTTCTATGGTGCCATGCTATGTTTAAGCCTTTAATCCGTTTTGAGTTTATTTTTGTGTGCGGTCCAGCTTCCTGGTTTCCATGAGGCTGTCCAGGTTCCCCAACACCACTTGCTGAAGAGACTCTCTTTTCTCCACTCCTGGCTCCTTTGCTGAAGATTAAAGGCTTCATTATTCTTACCTGCCCAATGGCCTTTAACAAGTTTCTTGCTCTAAAACTCTGTTTCCTCACCCAGAATTCGGAGATAGGCCCAGCGCCCGTGGTGGTGTTCCTCGTCGGTGTCCCGGGTGCTGTATACAGGGTTTCCCCACCGTTGCATCCTGGCGGTGACGGCACAGTGTGGCTGCCCCTCTTCTTGGTCTACTGAGTCGATTTCCACTTCTTGCTCGGCTGTCAGCCTGGAAACCCATGCAGTGCCCACTCTGTCCCTTCAGGGTGTCAGTCAGCTCTGCCGGCAACCGGAGTGCAGACGCCAGAAAGCTCAAAACACGGCCTGGCCCGGAGACCTCCCTGTCTAGCCAGATGAGGGCCCAATGAGCTTGAAATAATTAAAAATAACACACAGACACGTATCAACTTCAAAATGATGCTTCAAAATAGAATGGAAATAGTTGAGAAGGGCTGACTTTGGATAAGGAGTCATGAAAGGCGTGAGCTTGAGCTCCGTGGGGGCATGAAGGGCTGTGCGCTGCGTCCAGGGGAAGGAGGGCCTCTCACGCGGGCTGTGGGACGGGTGCTGAGTGAGGAAGAGGGAGCGCGGTCAGCAGTGGATGGGTCTACTGCGTGTTACCGGTGCGGGGTATCAGGTGTGACCGACGTGGGGGGTCTGGCACAGTGAGAGGGGAAGAACGTGACCGAACCACAGACGTGCTTGCAGTGTAGCAGGTGTATTGTGAGGTGCAGGGGGAGGGTTGAAATTCACTCATCACCTGGGACAGCGGTGGCGCAGCGCCGTCTGACAAAGGCCCGGTTCCCGGGAGGGCAGGCCCGGGCTGGCTGGGAACCCGTCCCGCGGCTGTGCTTCCTGGGTCCCTGCTCTCCTCAGGGCCCAGGCGCCCTCAGGCACCTTTTCAGGCTGGTACCTGCCATCACCTGCGGATGATAACGGACCGAACTGCCCCCAGGCAACTTCAGTGGCACTTCATCTGTTTTTTCAACTTAAATGAGTGCATTAAAAAGCATTCGTTATATAAGTAAAATTACACTGGAAAACGAAGCTGTCTATAATATTCTGTGCATTGGGATTTTGTTATGCTGAGTATTCCTTGAAGCAAATTTTAAAACTTTGACCATTTTTATTTGGAGTTTTGGCACTGTGTTAATATTTTTGTCGATTAAGAGTCTGGCATACAGAAACATTTGGACACTTGTTGCAAAGAAAAGAGATTTCTTTTGATCATATCATTTTCTACTTTTTATGCTTGAGACTTTAGCGATTTAAAAATGCTTATGTTAGAAACTACTTTGAGCTGTATACATAGTCTATACTGAATGTATTTTAGGAGAATGCTGGGATGATAACTTAGAATATGTGTAAAAAATGAAAATTACTGATGAATATTTCATCCATCAAAAGGAAAACACTAATTGCTTTCCTGTTGGCATTAAACTGTGAGAACACTTTCGGGGAGAATTTTCCCTTTAATTCCAACAAAGAGTGTAAAAATAATAATAATGTCCTTTGTGTTTTTATTCCTCAACATAAATGTAAAGATAAATGCATCTTGGAAATTCAAACAATTATGAGAAATTCAATATAGTTGAAGATGCTCCATCATCAATAACACAAAACATCTTTTAAGTTTCTTGATTAGATTTTATAAAGACTTATTAGTGTGGCTAAAATTCCCCTACCTAAACAATTATTAATACAATGTCAAATAGGTCCTTCGGTGAACTCAATTACCATGGCACAATGGAACAAATAACTGTAAAAGTCATTGGCATTATTGTTCTCTGAAGGTCAAAGGCACTGGAGTGGAGAATGGTGAAATTAGATGACAGAGCAGAATAAGAGGCTGTGATTGAAGATGTTCTGGATCACAGACCTTTATTGTACTTTGATTTTTTAAAGCTTACTTTATTTTGGGTCTTTCATCTGTGAAAAAAAAAATTAGTATATGCTGTACTACTTTGATTGAAGTATTTGAACTTTTATGAACACACATTTTTTTCTCCCATTTGAAGAAGTATTTTTTCTTTCCTGTAGCACTCCAGCTGTGAGGCTAACCTCTATTAGTTATAATGTAAATCTCTCTGATCCAGAGTAGTGCTTCTCTCTCTGCTTATTACAATGTTTCATTAGAAACTTTTGCATTCATAAATATTTCACATCCAGGAAGCTAAACAGTTGAAATGCTAATAGGGTTTAAGCACCTGGAAGGAGAATGTTTAAATTTGGCAATTCAACTATTCCTCATCTTTGATTTTTAAGAAAAAACCAGAAACTTTATAGATTTTTATTTTATTTTTTAACATAGTAAAATGGATTGCATATTTCAGGTGTTACCTTAGTTTTTTTAGTTTGTAAGAACTTGGCTTTTAGTGAGCAGAAGAAACCTGGATCATGTATTAATATTTATTTACCTTGTGTGCGAAGCTGTGCTGATAACTGAGCATTCTTTGTAAATGAGCTACAGTGCGTGACTTCATGATTTCAGTCTAGTGGAGGAAGCAGACCTTCAACAGGCACAGGTGTAAATGATCAAACATGCACATTGTGATCAATGCTGTGAAGGAAAATGTACCAGCTCCCGGGGAAAGTAATAGGAGATACTACTTTAGATTGATCACTTCCCAGACAGGGTCAGTCACAGGGAGGGACTTACAGCATTGGGCAAAAGTTTCTCCACACAGACCAGGGCTGGTAGCCCAAAACATCATGTGTCTCAACTAAGTCCTATTTTTACAAAGGTTCAGAATTTTTCGCCTCGTCGTGCGGAGCGGTGGCTGGAATAAGCCTTGACGTGTGTTGCTCGGGAGCCGCGTCTGCCTGCTCTGCCAGCTGCCTGCGCCTGCTCTGGCCGGCTCTGCCTGCGCCAGCCTGCCCTGGGCGCCCGTGCCTGGGGCTCGGGGGGCCCGCGCCCGCTCTCTGCATCCCGTCCGGGCCTCCTCTCCCCGGTCCCCTGGCTCCCCGGCCCCCAGCCCTCCCGCGCCCTCCGCTCCCCTCTGCGCCTGCCCCCAGGCTAGCCCCCCGCGTGGCGGGCAGCGGCCGGTGGCCCCTCCAGGGCCGCTCAGCAGCCCCCTGTTCGTCTGCGTTTAGACCCAGCCCCTCGCGCCGAGCGCTCGAGGTCCTTCCACACCTGACTCCGCTGTCAGCCAGCTCTGGTGACCCTGCGTGGTGACACTTTCCGAAACATCACAGGGCGTGAGGCCCAGGTCTCTTACGTGTCGAGGACCAGGAAGAGCAGCCGCGAGGCGTGTCCAGCTCAAGGCGGGCGACAGAGTCGAGCTGACACTCGAGCCCGGCGTCTCTGCAACCCGGGCGGCGCTCGCCAGGAGCCCGGGCCAGGCCACGCGGCCTTCAGTCTAATGCCAGGGAAGTGTCGGTCACTCGGTCGCTTCTGACTTTCTCACCCCATGGACTGCAGCCCCCCAGGCTCCTCTGTCCGCGGGATTCTCCAGCAAGAATACTGGGGTGCATGCCTCCGCCAGGGAAACCTCCCAACCCAGGGTGGAACCCAGATCCCCCACATTGCAGGCGGATTCTTGACCTTCTGAGCCACCAGGGAAGCCCCCTGTGATGACGACCCAAGTTCAAACCCACTTTCTAGCTTTGGGCCTCTGTGACCTGCTTCATACGCAGGTCTTGGTCCCTTCATCGTACGGGTTATTCCCTAATCCCAGGGTTATGTGGAGGAAGAAATGAGGTAATATTTCAATCAATGCATGGTGCTTAGTAAGTGCTGTGTAAGTGTTCACTGTATAAAATAAATGACTCTGTGTTTTATGAAAGCAGTGTTCTCATGAAGATGACTTTAAGGCGTGTATAGGGCTGAAAATCAACTTATTAATCACTAACACTGACAATGTCTGCCTTCCACGATGGAGGGCAGAGACTCCTCCCACACCTTTTCCTTCTGAACAATTTATTACTAGATAATTGCACATTTAACTAGATAAATCATCTCTAAGGAGGACTTATTAGACAAATCAGGTAGATTAATTGTAGTGTAGGTTTAAGGACCATCCTGCACAATGATAATACAGCTAAGAACAAAACTGTACCAAATACCCTGGACAGTGATGTAAAAGCAGTTTCTATTCAACTTCTTCCTCACATCATTTATGCCACAGTAATATTTGCACAATCAATCTTCTGTATTTAAGTGGAGATGAGAATTATCTGGTAAATTTTAAAAAACGGAGAAACAATGTGTATAAACAAAATTAATTATATTTAACAGATTTGTTTACTCATTTGCTTGCAAACCAAGTTCATCTGTTAGTACAGTCAAGCTGCCAGCCAAAACAGCCTTCCCCCGGGCTGAAGCTGTTTAATTATCTCTTAACTGAGGCCGTTTGGTCCCCAGATCTGAACTGTGACTCTATCCCCAGGAGTCCCTCATGCTGTGTTATCAACCTGGAGCCAACCTTTAATCAAAATATTTTAATGTCATTATGATGGAGTCAGTCGATAGTTTAGGTCTTAGAAGTAAAAGCTACGTCTATTCTCTGAATATGTGATTATAAGAAGGGGTATCTGGTAAAAAGCTTTTTCCAGTTCTTTACTTGATGCTGAATATTTAAGACTATGTTATAAATCTCAGTATAAATAATTGATGATGGATGCTGGTCATTTAAAAAGTGGCAACATAGATTTTTTGGAACTCATTGTCAGGTTGGTTTATTTATCTTTCTGGGTTCTTGTCTTGTCACAAGAAAAATTTGGAGTGATGGACTAAAGGGTGTAAAATAACAAACAAGTCACAGCTCAGTTCAGCTCAAGCAGGCAGACCTTTCATTAGACAGACACTCCCAAGACACTGGAGCAGCCGGAGCCCTCTTCATCCTTCCTCATCCATCCATCTTGGCGTCCCCCTTTCATACTTCAGTCTCCTCCTTTTGGTTGTGATGTGTGCAAAGTAGAGCTTATACCCACCACAAATCAATGGAAAGAAATGCAAATCAGCATATGCTCGAGGCCAAGTGACGATTGTAAATTACATAACAGCAGGCTGTGTTGTTTATGTCTCCCCATAATTCAGTCTGTTGTAGTTAGACATAGATTATTCATGAGCCCTTAGGGGCTCCTAAATGCTTGAGGTTACGTGGAGAAGCCCTTGAGGTTGTTTTGTATCCACTGTGTGCCAAGGGTGTATGTGGTTATTTAGAAGCATATCAGTGAGCTCTCCTGGGTGTGTTTGGGATGGAGTTTAGAGATCAGCCTGCATCCCTTTGCACCAGGCTTCCCCTTGTTGCTCAAGTCTAACTTCCTACCTAACATCATCCTCAGATCATCTCTAACCAGCTCCTTATTTGGAGGAATTACACAAAGCACAGAGAGTATTTCAGCCAAATGCAGCCCCTGATGTTCCAGGTTTGTAACTTTGGTGGTGGTGGTTTAGTTGCTAAGTCATGCCTAACTCTTGTTACCGCATGGACTGTAGCCCACCAGGCTCCTCTGTCCATGGGATTCTCCAGGCAAGAATATTGGGGTGGGCTGCCATTTCCTCCTCCAGGGAATCTTTCTGACCCAGGGATCGAACCCAGGTCTCTCGTGTCTCCTGCGCTGGTAGGTGAGTTCTTTGCCACTAACACCACCTTGGAAGTCCAACTCTAAGTATATTCCTATCCAAAAAGAGAAATATAACAGGACAAGAGTGATTTTCAGATGATTTTCTCTTTTTAAAAAAATATAAATTTATTTATTTTATTTTGAGGCTAATTACTTTACAATATTGTATTGGTTTTGCCATACATCAACATGAATCTGCCACGGGTGTACACGTGTCCCCCATCCTGAACCCCCCTCCCATAAGAACAAACAAAACTAGTAATATTTGCCTCTCAGAGGCAAGAAAAAAAATTATGGAGTATCTTGAATATCAGTTCATTTTTGTGTCTGTTTTTAATACTGAAAAGCAAAATTCTCTCTCAATTTTCACTTCCAGTACTTTTTCTGTCAAAATTAGTTGTATTACCAATGAATTGCTATGGAAATAATTAAAATGTTTTTAGTGATGGAGATGAATAAGAACAAACAAAACTAGTAATATTTGCCTCTCAGAGGCAAGAAAAAAAATTATGGAGTATCTTGAATATCAGTTCATTTTTGTGTCTGTTTTTAATACTGAAAAGCAAAATTCTCTCTCAATTTTCACTTCCAGTACTTTTTCTGTCAAAATTAGTTGTATTACCAATGAATTGCTATGGAAATAATTAAAATGTTTTTAGTGATGGAGATGAGGTTTATTCCTTTAAACACTTAAACATGCCTTGCATATATCTTAGGAAAAGTAGAATCCCCAATGCAATTAGTACATATGGATAAACTTGCATTGTTAAAAAATTATGAAGTCCTTGGTTATTCCTTGCAAACATAAAAATCAGGTATAATAGCGAACATGAACACTCTAATAATACATCACTGGTGGGAGTAAGAATTTTTTATGAGCTTTTTATTTATTTATTTTTTTTTAATTTAGGAAGCCAGGAGATGTGAAAATTGTACATATTTTACTGTTTTAGGCATCTCTGAATTGACTTGGAAATATTTTGACTTTCTCAATAAGATTTTATTCATTCGAAGATTCACTGGTGGAATAAGACCCATTTATTGGAACTGTTTATCTATATTTGCTACATAAACAGTAATAAATAAAATTTCTCCACCTTCTTCAAATAAAAAGTAAAATATTATGTTTTTGTTTCCCTGTCAATGCTAAGTACCTGGTTATCCCCAGCAGATAGAAAACTGATCTAGTGGTTTTAGGCCTGACATACGAAGGAAATTATGATCCGTTGGCCTTTCAGTAAATGGGTGAAATTCTGTATATTAATATCTTGCTTAGTTACTGATAATACCAACTATGATTCTTGGTCTCCTTGATCAACAGAAACTGATCAGAGGACAGACAGAAATCCAGGAAAGGCTTCATTGGTGCCCCTGCTGCACAGGAGGGAGAGAATCCGTTGGCCTTTCAGTAAATGGGTGAAATTCTGTATATTAATATCTTGCTTAGTTACTGATAATACCAACTATGATTCTTGGTCTCCTTGATCAACAGAAACTGATCAGAGGACAGACAGAAATCCAGGAAAGGCTTCATTGGTGCCCCTGCTGCACAGGAGGGAGAGGAGCAAGTGACGGGTCCCGGCTCCCTGACTTCCTGGGGGGGACCGGGCTCCTCACAGGGGGTGAGGGCAGGGGTGAAGGTGGGGCTAGAGGTAGAGGACGCGCCTGCTGATGCCAGAGACTGAGACGCAGGTTCGATTCTTGGGTCAGGAAGGTCCCCCAGCGGAGGGCATGGCAGCCCACTCCAGTGTTCATGCCTGGAGAATCCCATGGACCAAGGAGCCTGGTGGCCACAGTCCACGGGCACAAAGAGTGGGACACGACGGAGCCACTCGGCGCGCACCCACAGTGCTGGGTCCCGGAGCGGCGTGGCGGGGCTGCTGGCGGACTCTGCTGCCCACCCCTAAGGCGGCGCCGAGGGCACGTGGGGCGCTGGGTGCATGCGGGGGTGTGAGGGCACGCGGGGCGCTGGGTGCACGCGGAGCGCTGAGGGCACGCAGGGATGCTGAGGGCACGCGGGGCGCTGGGTGCACGCGGAGCGCTGAGGGCACGCAGGATGCTGAGGGCACGCGGGGCGCTGAGGGCATGCGGGGGCGTGAGGGCACGCGGGGCGCTGAGGGCACGCGGGGGTGAGCAGTACCCTGCTCCCGCTCCAACCCCTGTTCTTGCTCCGGCTCTTCAGAAGCGGCCGTGGTGTTTCTCGGCCTCTTTGTATCTTGTTGTCCATACTTTGCCAGGACTGTGCGGGCAGGCAGTGATTTTCAGTCCTTTATAGTTTCTTTGTACTTTGTTGCTGGAGGAGATATTTGTCCAGGCACAGGCAATGTCGCAAAATGTCCCAGGTCCCGGGCCTGTCTCTCTATCATTGACCCCCTTACGTGTTTACAAACCAGCTCCCTCTTACCTGATCCACATATGAATTAAAGCGTGGGTGTTAAATAGCAAAATCTAGACCAAGTTAGAGAAGTACCATTTGGGGGAAGAGAAGCCAAAAAAAAAAAAAAAAAAGAGCTGTGATGAACGTTTTTAATCCTTTAGGTCAGAGATCTGGAGAAGACCATGGTGTGGAGGGAAAGGAGGAAAGTAACAAAACAATTGTGATCTTTATCTTAAGTCCCCAAGTTAAGGCACATGCCGATGCTATAAAGCCCAAAGAGTCTTAAAAGCTCCTGGGGTAAGTGGTGCACAGAGCTGAGTCCAGAGCCACAACGCTCAGGACATTTCTCTTTATTTCCCTTGGGTTCAGAACCTGGTCACGGGAGGAAGCGTTCTCCCAGCCTGGTGTGGAGAAAGCCAAGCGTCTGCTCCGGTCCTGACAGCCGGTCTCTGCAGCCCATTTCAGTAAATCCTGCACCGTAGGTCCCGGTAACCACGCGTAGGCAGCTATGCTTGCCACAGTCGCTGCAGACCACAGTGCTAACCAGGGCCAAAGAAGGACTGGCCTGCTTGCAAACTTGGTTTTAGATGCTGTTATTCTGTGGCATTTTCTAGCGCAGTGTGACTGGAGGTGGCTGATTCTGAGATGTTTTTCACCTGTTCTTTCTGAGAAACCGGCAAGGCAAGAAATAAGGTTTGGGGTGGTTTTCAGTTTCAGCGTGTATTTTTTTTCCCCCAAGCTACTTAACTTTCTCAAGAAAAGAGTAATCCTGCCGCCAGCTCAATTGACCGTTAAAGCTGATGGCTCCCCCACCTAACCAGCCTCACAGAATAACTGCCCTCCAGATACTTGTCAAGGATTATAGCGGCAACTCTCTGCTATTCAACATTTAATCAAAAGCTAGGTAGACAGAGGTAATACCTGCGGCAGATAGCCCGAAGGAGGCGCTGCCTGAAGCTTCAGCATCAAAAATCTATCCCTGAATAAGCCACGTGGAAGCGGGCCTTCACCAGCTCCTCCTCACATTCTGCCATGGCCCTAGATCTCAGACATTCAAAATGCCAGCTGAATCTGGTGTGGGAAGGATGCCACTCAGACTATTGTTTCCTGTATCCCAAAGGACTTTTCCCTCTTTACTTTGATCAACTCACATTCAAAAATTTTCCACGTTTATGGAGGTATCACTTACATACCATAGCATTCACCTATTTAAGGATATAATCCCATGACATTTTAGTACCTTTACAGAAGTGTGAAAATCTCAACACAGTACAGTTTGAGCATTTCCATCATCCCCAAAATATCCCTCTTGTCTGTGGCAGTCAATTACTGCTCACGATCCCAGCCCAAGGTAACAACTGGTATGTTATCTGTCTCTAAATTTTCACATAAATGGAGTCGTATCATGCGTGTGTTTCTCCTCCCACCCATCATGTTTCAGCAGCACAGTGTTTTGGAGGTTCATCCAATTTGGAGCATGTTTCTATTTATTCTGGATCTCCACTGAATGAGGAGAATAAAAATGTTTTGTTTATCCATTCACCAATTGATGGAAACTTTGGATAGTTTCAAAGCTGAGTTATCACAGACAATGCTAGAGTGTGTACCTGGATACACGTCTTTGTGTGAACATGTTCTTTGCATTTTTCTAATCTAGATACCGAGAAATGCGATTGCTTGGTCATCTGATAAGTTTAACTTTTTAGCCTGTCAAATGGTTTTCTAGTGTGACTGTGTCCTTCACACTTAGACCAGCCATTCCTGAAGCTTCCAGTGTCTCTGCATCTATCCAGCGCTTGCTGCTGTCTCTCTTTTTGATTATAGCTGTTCTGTTGGGTGAAAACTCATCTCATGGGAGTCTTAATGTTGCGTTCCCCTATTTACTAATGATGTCAGGCATCCTTCCTATGGTTATTAGCAGTTTGCATATCTTCTCTTGATACTCAGATCAGTATCCCATATTTAAAATTGAGTTGCCTTTTAATATCTGAGTTGTAAAGCTCTTTATGTATTCTGGATACAAGTCCTTGCCCATCATGATTTGTGTATGTTTCTCCCCTTCTCTGGCTTGGTTTTTCATTGTCTTAATGTGGTTATCTAATGCATAAATGTTTTATACTTTGATGAAGCAAAAATTATCATCTTTAATAGATCACGTTTCTCATGTCATATTGAAGAAATATTTGCCTAGTACAAGTCTTGAAGATTTTCCCTACATCTTCTCCTGTATGTTTTATAGTTTACATTTTACCTTTAGGCCACTAGTAAATTTGGGAGATAGGGGTGTGTGTGTGTGTGTGTGTGTGTGTGTGTATGGTGTAATACAAGGGTTGAAATTTATCCTTTGCAACTGGATTTCCAATTTTCCTAGTACACATTTTTGAAAGATTATCCTGGTCACACTGAATTGCCTTGGCATCACTGTCGAAAATCAATTGGCTATAAATACAAGGATTAATTTCTGATCTAAATTCTGTCTGCTGCCTCTCCTTATGCCACCATCACACTATGTATTAACAAGGCTGATGTCAAGTCTTTCTGTAGTATTTATAAGACTTTAATATTCATGTCTACTATGCAATCTCCAAGAGCAAAAATGGGTAATGGAAAGAAACAGTTCCCCCAATTCTTTAACCAAGGGCACCCCTCCCGCACAAACACTATTTTTTCTCAAGAAAACCTTTTTCTATGGAGATATAATTACATAAGAAATTAAGTGGGTCTTAAATATACAGTTCAATAAATATTGAAAAATGCCTATATTCATATAGCCCGCAGTACTAGCAAGACCACATATTCATTCTAGAAAGTCCGGCAGGCTCTTTTTTCTCTTCAACTTTTTATTTTCTATCAGAATATAGTTAATTAACAATGTTGTATTAGTTTCAACTGTATAGCAAAGTGATGCAGTTATCCACATGCTCGTATCTATCCTTTTTCAAATTCTTTTCTCATTTAGGCTGTTACAGGATGCTGAGCAGAGTTCTCTGTGATATGCAGTAGGTCCTTGGTAGTTAGTTACCCATTTTAAACAGAGCCGTGTGTACACAGAGACCCCGAAGTCCCTAAATATCCCTTCCCCCTACACTTCCTCCCGTACGCTTGTTTCTGTTTTCTAGATAAGCTCATTTATATCATTTCTTTTTAGAGTCCACCTATCTGTGATAAACGATAGTTCTCTTCTCTGAGTTACTTTGCTCACCGTGACAGCCTCCAGTCCATGGCAGGCAGATTCTTAGGGCCGTTTCATCGCCACCCTGGGAGCCCAGAGCCTCCAGAGCAGGTAGGTGCTAAGCGGCTTCAGTCGCGTCTGGCTCTGTGCAGCCCTCTGGACTTGAGCCCTCCAGGCTCCCCCTCGGTGGGATTCTCCACCAAGAACACGGCAGTGCCCTTGCCAGGCCCTCCGCCAGGGGGTCTTCCTGACCCAGGGGTCAGACCCATGCCTCTTATTTCTCCTGCATCGACAGGCGGGTTCTTTACCACTAGCGCCATATCCTGGTCCAAATCTGGTTCTGCAGATTTTCCTACAGTCAAGAAAATAACAATGATTCTCAACAGCAGCTATATAATTAATCACTGACAGCTCTGTGGGTAAGGGTGAGGTTTATTTGAGAATCAGTATTTTTCAGGAAAGAAAAACCGCTGGCCCTGAGGACTTGGAGCTGATTCCATGACTTCTGGGTGAAGAAGAGATGAGGAGGCCTTGCAGCATCTTGGGGGCCCCACTTGCGCACCCTTCAGCAGCTTAGCTGGGAACATCAAGCGCTCACTGCTAAAAGGGCGGCATGACAGCAAAGGTTTCCGGCCCTGAATCAGAGCACCCATAACCTCGGGACTGGGTAATAAACCGTGCAAGCAGACTGACGTTAGAAACCAGTTCATTCTCTCTATTGGGCCAGAATTGCAGATTAAGGACTGTTTGTCAGAGCCCAACTAATTCCTTTTGCTTCTTTACCAGGAAAATATCTATAGAAAAGTAGAGATTTTATACGTATATTATCGTGGTAAAGAATACGCCTGCCAATGCAGGAGATGTAAGAGATGAGGGTTCGATCCCTGGGTTGGGAAGATCCCTGGGAGAAGGGAATGCGACCTGCTTCAGCATTCTTGCCTGGAGAATCCCATGGACAGAGGAGCCTGGCAGGCTACAGTCCATGGGGTCGCAAAGAGTCAGACAAGATTGAAGTGACTTAGCATGCACTCAGCTCATTGTGTGATGTAGCTGAGAGGATTTTCCAAGGTGAATTTTCCAATTGTCTTTTTAAGCACTAATGACCGTGACTTTGTTTCTGGGCTCCCCGTGCTGTCCTACAGCTGTTCTTGACAGTTTTGTGTTGCTCCTTAATGTCTTTGTGGCCGGGCGGGGCCTTTGCTGCTGTGCGGGCGTGTCTCTAGTTTCAGCGAGCAGGGTTATTCTCCGGGTGCGGCGCGCAGGCGCCCCATTGCTGTGAATTCTTTGTTGTCAGAGTCGTGGGCTGAGTACCTGTGGCTCGTGGTCTCAGGGGCCCTGCAGCACGTGGGATCTTAGTTCCCAAACCAGGGATCAACCCCTGAACCCTTCACTGGCACGTGGATTCTTAACCACTAGACACCAGGGAAGTCCCTGATCCACCACTATTAATCCATTTCAGGCTAGTATCAATTCTATCTACTCTAAACTGCCATACCTTTATAATAACACTTGTTATCAGATAGGGCAAGTCTATTCATTTTGTTCATCTGCAAAATTGTCTTCATTATTCTTTGCCCTTTTCTCTTTCACACAATTTTATCATCATCTCAAATACCACACAGTGCTTTCTGAGATTTAGATTAAGTTTGAAGTAAATTTATAGTTTCATTGTAAGGGAATTCACGATTTATGACATAGAGTACCCCTCGTCATTAAGGCCTTGTTTAATGTCTTTTAATAATCTTTTTCCTGAACAAGGTACTGCAGAGCTTTCATTCTGGCTTTATTGATAAGGTATTTATATTGAAGTTGCTCTTGGAACGCCATCTTTCTTTTCTTATTTGATTTTCAGCTCTTTACTGTTGCCATAGAGGAACAGATTGGTTTTTATGCTGATTGTGAGTCTAGCTGCACTGCTGAATGTTACTAGGATTTTTAATAATGTATAGATTCTTGTGGTTTTCTAAAGTACATTTGCAAGCATTGAGCTTTATTTATTTATTTTTTCTTTTGCAAACCCTTGAGCTTCTGAAGTTACTGTTCTCACCAGTGTTATTGACCCAAATGCGATGTTCATGCTGACTATACATAGTGCAGATACTCAAGTCTTTGCTGGAAAGGTTTCCCCACTAAATATGATGATACCTCAATGTTATCTTCAGTGACTATATCAATGTCTAGCCCATTGTTGAGATTTAATAAATATTTGTAAAGGACTGAGCTTGAAACTGGTTATGTTTCTTCAGTTCAGTTCAGTCGCTCAGTCGTGTCCGACTCTTTGCGACCCCATGAATCGCAGCACGCCAGGCCTCCCAGTCCATCACCAACTCCCAGAGTTCACTCAGACTCATGTCCAGCGAGTCCGTGATGCCATCCAGCCATCTCATCCTCTGCCATCCCCTTCTCTTCCTGCCCCCAATCCCTCCCAGCATCAGACAACTCTCACATCCATACATGACCACAGGAAAAACCATAGCCTTGACTAGACGGACCTTAGTCGGCAAAGTAATGTCTCTGCTTTTGAATATGCTATCTAGGTTGGTCATAACTTTTCTTCCAAGGAGTAAGCGTCTTTTAATTTCAAGGCTGCAGTCACCATCTGCAGTGATTTTGGAGCCCCCAAAAATAAAGTCTGACACTGTTTCCACTGTTTCCCCATCTATTTCCCATGAAGTGATGGGACCAGATGCCATGATCTTTGTTTTCTGAATGTTGAGCTTTAGGCCAACTTTTTCACTCTCCACTTTCACTTTCATCAAGAGGCTTTTGAGTTCCTCTTCACTCTCTGCCATAAGGATGGTGTCATCTGCATATCTGAGGTTATTGATATTTCTCCCGGCAATCTTGATTCCAGCTTGTGTTTCTTCCAGCCCAGTGTTTCTCATGATGTACTCTGCATATAAGTTAAATAAGCAGGGTGACAATATACAGCCTTGACGTACTCCTTTTCCTATTTGGAACCAGTCTGTTGTTCCATGTCTAGTTCTAACTGCTGCTTCCTGATCTGCATACAGGTTTCTCAAGAGGCAGGTCAGGTGGTCTGGTATTCCCATCTTTCTTAGGGAGTATCATATTTCATCTTGAATTATTATATTTCTGATGAGTTTCTTTGCCTATTTCTGTTACTTTAAGATGTGATAACTAAAATTTTCTTCCTAAATTTTATGCCTCTATAAAAACCTGTTGTCCCCCCTTGTATTTCCTTTGGTGTCCCAGTGATCAGCATTTATTCCTACATCCATGAACAAATGGAAATAATGTCCTAGACTGATTGTTACTACCTGATATCCCCTTCCTAGAATAATTGTGCATGTGAGCACAAAAGTGACACTCAAAAGGAAAAGATGTTCGAAATATTAACACAGATTATATATACAGGTTCTCAAACTCACTTTTGATTAATCATTTTTTTACTCTACACAGCTTAAAATTGTAGAAGGCTTTGCAAAAGAAATAAAAATGATTGGGGTATAGATTTTATTTTGACATGAACATATCCTGAAAACACTTTGGACCTCTTATCAATTAACTTTGAGAACATGCGTGTGTGTGCACTCAGTTGCTGAGTCATGTCCAATTCTTTGTGACCCATGGACTGTAGCCCACCAGGCTCCTCTGTCCATGGGGTTCTTTAGGCAAGAACCCTGGAGAGGGTTTCCATTTCCTCTTCCAAGGGACCTTCCCGACCCAGGGGTAGAGAGCACATTTCCTGTCTCTCCTGTCTTGGCAGGTGGATTTTTACCACTGAGCCACGGGGGAAGTTGAGCACATAGACATATGTAACAGCTACATTTTATAATTTTAGTTGCCTTATGTTCCGTCTAAAAAAACCTGGAAGGAATATAAAGTGTAGCCACTATAATGTAATAAAACCTGTAACACTGAGAATCAACTCCTCTCAAGTTCTTGGTGATTTTTCTCTGTCTTTTCTTTATTCTTAGGATTATTCAGCAGGTACATTTTGATATACCTTTCAGCATGTTTCTAAATCAATGCAACATTTTAATTGATGCACAACACTTGACTATACAGTAAGTCCCCTACAAAGAAACCTTCAAGTAGCAAACTTTCAAAGATGCAGCCGGCCCTCCGTCTCCTGCTGCTGAGGGTCCTTCAGCTCTACCGTCTCCGCGTCCCTTCCCTCCTCCAGGCAGTAAGGCTTCGTGCCTGCTCACTCGATGCCTCCCCTGGATGCCAGCTGGTGCCCTGTACTACTGCTCTTTTTGTACTGTAGGATTAAGAATGTTTTCTTTGTTTTTTATATTTGTTGTTATGTCTTATGGCTCAGCTGGTAAAAAATCCGCCTGCAATGCGGGAGACCTGGGTTCGATCCCTGGGTTGGGAAGATCCCCTGGAGAAAGGAAAGGCTCCCCACTCCAGTATTCTGGCCGGGAGAATTCCATGGACTGTATAGTCCATGCGGTCGCAAAGAGTCAGACACGACTGGGCGGCTTTCACTTTCACTTTTTATTTGTATGAAAAGTATTAAAAATCCATTATTACTATGCAGCCACTCGTGTTAGTTGGGCACCTAGACCAACTCTGGACTTAGGAACCAGCTGGACTCACCAGTGCGCTCTCAGCACAGCTCTTGTTTGAAGGGGACTCACTGTCCGGAGACTGACCACTATCCGCAGCTGGAAGGGCCCACGGACTGTTTTTGCACAGTCCATCGGCAAACAATGGAACTTAGACGTTTTTAAATATGTGCAAATATCAGCATAACAGTAATAACATGATATGTTGTAACACATAACATTTATAAAATTCAACTTTGATCCTGTGAGTAGCCTTTTCTTAGAGCACAGCTGTGCCTGGTATTCTGCATCCTGTCTGCAGCTGCCTTCCCACCACCAGGACGGAGCTGAGGAGTGACGGAAACTCGCTCGACTCCCAGACACTGAAACACGTGTCAATCATCCTTCACGGCAGAATTTGCCAACCCCGGATACAGGCTCACAGTGCTTTCTGTAAACCTGCCCTGTTTTGTTTAGCAGTGACTTGGTTCCTATTTTTTAAATTTTATTTTATTGAAGTATAGTTGGCTTATAATGTTGTGTTATTTATTGTTGTACAGCACCATGATTCAGTTATGCACACGTATATATGTATCCTTCTTTATATTTCTTTTCTTCTGGTTTGTCACAGGATATTGACTAGTTCCCTGTGCTATGCAGAAGGCCCTTGATGTTTTTCCATTCTATAATAGCTTGCACCTGCTAATCTCAAACTCCGGATCAACCCCAGCCCCTCCCCCTGAGGACAGGTTCCCAATCCACTCCTCCCCCCACCCCAGGACAGGTCACCAGGGTTCCTATTTTTGGACCATCCAGCCGCACTGTCTCACCCTTCCATGCTTCAGTTCCAGCTTTTCCCTCTGTCTAAAGCCCCCTCCCCCTGGTCTCCTTCAAGGTGAACTCTTTATCCCTAAAGTAACAGCCTTCCCCATTTCAAGAGACAATGTAAGCCCCTCAAAATCCAGTACTCCGAAGGCTATATATTCCATCCTCTCATCAATGGTGGCAATGTTAGTATGATAATAATTTATATCTATTGAGTGTTGACTGTGTGCCTGAGCTTATGTGAAACCGTTCACATCTGTGTTGTTTAACCCTCTTGACAACTCCATAGGTTATGTCCAGCTGCCATTATCATTTTCTGTATTTGACCACAGGCTTAGACAAATTAATTTGCCCCACATTACACAGCTATGGAATAGAGGAGGAGCTCCCAGGGTTGCACCTTTCAAAACGCATTATAATTGACATTGCCTGTGTCTGCAGCTTGGGTACCCACCTCCTGAGTGCCAGGCAACGTGGATATTACATTTTTGACTCCTAGTGCCAAGCCTGGTTCCTGATAGTGGTTGACAGTCATCCATGCTTGCTGAATAATGAATGAATGAGGACTGACTCCTGACATTATTCCTCAGTGTTCTCTAAATCCCTCGGCAATTTTACAATGAAACAAAGACAAGATATCAGGGACAACTATTTGAACAGATGTTATTATAAAAGACCATGTTCCTGATACCATTTAATACATTATGAAACCATTTGATAGCAGTGAAGGGATTTTTAAATCAAGGCTGTCTTTATTTGATAGAAGTAGAAAGGATTTGAATATTTCCTCTTAGATATCAGGATCTAGGGTAAGCATTTGAAATAACCTTGGAGCTAATAAATAGCAAGGGCTCGGCTTGATGATAATGACATTGATTAATATCACAAGATCTGGTCAAGAGTCATTGCAAGCTGGCAATTTAGCTTAAATGACCAAAAATTAAAGGAAGATAAAATGACTTAACTATCATACTCTTCAGCCAATACAAAGAAAAAATATTGTAGAATTATAAAATGATATTGGAATAAAGAGGAAGAGAGGAAAAATGTCAAAAGAAATGAATAGTTTTTTATCTATTGTATCAGATATGCTGATTACTAAAATTATTGACAGAAGTGTCAAAATGACAATCATGAGTGTTTCATATGTATTCTCCAATTTGAGAAATAAAAACATTTCTATCATTCAGACAAACCATCTACAATTT